>JACXSJ010000656.1:0-94186 GCA_014851325.1 Pentalonia nigronervosa | reverse complement strand
ATAGGCAAATGCATAAAATTAATCTAAATATTTCATAAATGCCATTGTTTTGTTGTTTATAATATACATATTAATATATATATAACAGTTTCAAGTTCTCGCAAATATTATTTTAAAATTACAACAAAATAACGGAAATTGTTATTCTTCAATTAAATATCTAATTTTGTCAACAATTAAAGTTCAAACGCTTAAAAAAAATTTGACTATGGATTTTAAATCGCTAAAAGATAAACTTATTTCATCAAATATAGATAATGATAATTTAAGTAAAAGTGGAATGTTTCAAGTTTCTATGATAATTACTTCTGAAGTAACAATAAAAAAACTAAAATTGCTTGATAAGAAATCCTTAATTTACGTATGAATATCCAATTTTGTCAAAATCTTAACTTCAGATAACATTTCAGACATTTTCAGACAAACATTTTATATTCAGACATAAAAATATTTGTGGAATTGCAATAAATTTTTTTTTTATAATTCTTGTAAGAAAAACTTATATGGAAACTTGTCCTGGTTTTTCAGACCTTAGATATAAATATTAAATTTTTTATAATTTTATATACAAAATAAACTCCAAATTTCGGACATTTTGTAAAAATTTGAACTTTATATACTTATAAATAAATATTGTGATTATAGACTATGTATTTTCAATATTAATTATTAACTGGTATATGATCAACTTATGAAAAACCTTGTATATCTTAAGCCTTTTTATCAAACATAAATTGAAGTAAAACTATAAAAGTTGACAATTTAAAATAATTATAAAAAAAACAATTCTGTGCAGGCATAGGTCATAGAAGTGAAACTTCTACATCAGTTGTGGTGACATCAATGCTGACTATTAATGCACAATCTACAGTTACTGTCATAGAGGTTTCATTTTTATTATTTGTGTTTGCAGAGAATTGTTTAGTAATCAAAATGAGAGGATATATAAAGAAAAAGAAAAATATATATTTATAGAATATTTCTCTCCTTTTATTCTATATAGCTATATACACACACACACATATAGCCTGTATTATAAATCGTGATGGTTTTTCGTTTTATGGTTTGCGTGTTACGGCCTTAAAAATTTACTTCCAACACGCGTATAGAAGTTTCACTTTAAAATATTATGAAAATAATTTCATGTCTAGTAAATGCTAATAAGTTGTAAGCATTAATTGAAAATTTTGATTTTCTACAGTTATTTAATTTTCAATTACAACAATAATTTGAAAACAATTTTATCAAACACAAGTTTTTTTTGTAAAAATTCAGCTTTTTCTTTATTTTTAATTTAAAGTACTAGGAAATTTCAAGCTTTTGACTCCTCAAAATTCTAACCAAATTTAATTCACTACCAGAAACTATCCTCAAAGTTGAAAGTCAAAGAATTTTTGCTGTTCTAAAAGGTGATGAAAGACAGAAAAGTGAATAAAAAAAAAATACACTGCAAGATCATTACATCGCTCCACTCTGAAACTGAAAGTATAAAGTATTATTTTATTTAAGTGATTTACCTCATGAGGTGATAATAATTCAGTAAAAGAAGTATCTAAAGATGATGTAGTGGATTTAAGCAGTAACATTCCTCCATGATGTGGTATTAAAGTATCTTCATTAGCCATACATGTTACATTATCTGATATTGAGCAAGTAAGACTATCCTCATCCTCGATTAATTCCGGAATTGGCTCTATTGTATCTGGGGAATATTGTCTATCAATTGCCCTATAAATTATGATAAAATAAATGTAAATATGTTTCACCACTTTTAAAGTAGTTAAAAATAGAAAACTAAAGAAAAGTAAAAATGTACAATAAGTCTACTAAAAATTAACAAAGAAAGTTTTTATATTATACTCTTAATTCCTCTCTTGCATTGATGTTTGAGTCCTATTTTATTAAAATAATTTAAATTAATGTATATCATTATAATTTAATGGATATTCCATTATGTAATATGAAGTTAATATGATATTTCAAATATGTATTTTTCTAAACAATAAATTAAATATACCCTGTCTAGCAAGATAACACGTTGCAGTCCAATAAAAATCAGTTCTTATGCGCACCTCCAAGTGACAATTTACCATGATGAAATCAGTCTTTATGGCAGAGTATCGCACATGGATGTGATGACTGCAGACATCAATTCTCTCACTAGACAGAGTATAGACTAGAAAATGTATTATGTGCCTTGGGCAATTTGGTTCATATAATTATACAAGTTTTAAAGTTACTTCTGTACATATATTTTTGAACTTTATAAGTTGTGAACTATTGTTTCATTGAATAAGTAATTATTTAAATGGAATGTTTTGACAAGATATCTAAATTTATTATTTCATGTTTCAAGACTTATTGTCTTTTAATGAAAAACCAAATAATCATATCATTATGAAATCTATCTAAATCTAAAATGTATGAACTTTGAAGAATATAATATTTTGGTGACTACGTATTTAGTCGTTGAAAGAGCAGTAGAATATAAAATCTAAATGTCTATAATTTTGATTAGACAGGATTTCTCTTGTGCACTTTATTCCTACATTAATAAAATATTAACCTATTTGGTTCAGTAATAATAGCCAAAACTTCAACTGAACTTGATGTTATGACTTCTATAGATGATGACTCAGGTGTAGTAGTTGATGTTGATCCAAGTATTTCAACACTATCAGTAGAAATTGTAGATTTACGATCACTATCACAACTAACAGCAGAAAGACGATTAGTATTGTTAAAACTTGTACTCCTCGTTCTTCGAACTACATCAGTGTTTAATTCTGAATCAATTTCAATAACATTAATTTGTTCATTTTGTATGGATGGTGAGTGTCCTGTAGATCTAGCTGGTTGGTTTGCCACAATTAAATCATTTTCTGCAGATGATTTAGACAAATCTAACGACATGCTTTGCCTCATTTCTATAATATTAAAAATTGAATAGCATGAATATCAAAAATATATTTTTACATTTAAATATAAAGTAGTTATAAAGTATTCTGATTACAGCTAAATTGTTATAATATTAACTAAATAATTTAATAACATACATTAAATTAACAGTTAATTAATTTAATAATATTTATTAAAGTAGGTAGGTACTTAGTTCAAACGATCAATGAACAAAGTTCATAATTAATTTATTTAATATTCATAATTAATAAATATTAATACTTATTAGTATATAAAGTACACACCACTTTGTTTGTCGGCCACATCATCTTCATTTTCAAATACTGAGTTGGTAAATGAACTCCATAAACTTGAACCCAATTTAGATATCTTTTGTTGAGGATCTTGATTATCGGTGTCTCTTGGACTTTCAACCTCTTTGGATACTTCATCACTATCATCTTCGTCTTTAATGTCCAAAGCTTTATCAATAGTTTTTTGCGCTTCTTTAAGAGCTGTCTTTGCGAGACTTGCAAATCCAGACGCGTCAAACTGATTAAACCAACTCATACTTTATTGCTAAATGACTGTCTGTTAAAAGGTGATTTTATGGGGCATTTTGTCTAGTTTCTTACAATAAAATACAACATGTTAACTAATAAACACTTGAATATAAATAAAATTCATAAAATATTAACAATTAATTAATAAGTTAGGAGGAAGTAAATAATACATTACAATAAATTTCTAATGATGTGTACATATTTGCAAAATTATATTTTAATATGTTATCACTTCAATTTATATTATCAAATACACGAATTAAAATCAGGATGTAGATAAATTAGTAATATTTGATAACAGATATACTAAAGATAATTATTATCAAATTTTGAATTTCTGACTTCAAGGCAATTTTTAAATTTATTATTATTATTAAAAATAAATAATAATATAATATGCTTGTTGTTTATTGTTCGTTGTCCTAAATGGCTAAATAGTAAATATCTATACTCAATTAACTAATGAGCATTTGAGCATAGAATTACAAAAAAAGAAGTATATTACTTAATTGAGCCCATAAACAATTGTAATGTATATGATTAAGCCATAGAATAAATAAAAAAAATTTAATAAAGTGAGCTATGCAGTTGACAATTTTGAATTGTAGCACAGAATAAATTTAATCCATTCTTTATTTAATCTATTCTGTGGTTGTAGTATCACATTTAAATATTTCGTATTTTTTATATTGTATATATGTATTTTGTACTGTGGTCTAAGATAGGCAAGGGTGTGCTCACGGTGGGATGAGTGTCATATCCCCTCCCTCCCCCCCTATGAACTTTTTTTTAGTTCGGTAATTTCGGTTTTTACTCGGAAAACAAATAGTGTGTAATTAGTTTTAATTTTTTAGTCTTATTAAATATATATTACTTATATAGATTGTATATTATACTAAATATGTTATAACAACGGTTTGTGGATAAATCGTTATTTACGTTTGGTTATCCAATTTCATCAAACATTTAAATTTCAAACATTTATAATTCATAAAAATAAATGTGGCTTTGCACCAAACTTTTTTTCTTTGTAAGAATAACCTTTAAACAAATTAGTAATTCATTTTTAAAATTTTTGACTTAGTTATATACCAAGAAGCTGCTGTTATTTATCATTATATACATAGATATTGATTAGAATGCCTGCATAGTTTTAGTTAGATGACTGCAGAGACCCTTGACCATATACTCCTATACTGCAAATTTATCCAACCTATCAAAAAGATTTTAGAAGTGCAGTGTATATTAAACATCTTGTTTTTATGGGAAGTTTGGAACATAGTAGGGTTCTATTCTAAGTAGGCAGTCTTAAAGTGTTTAGGTTTGATCTTAAGGTGTGGACCATAGATGTTTTTGACAAAAAAAAGTCCTAGGTAATTAGTTTAAGTAATATGTGGAGGTTGGAATTTGAGTATTGTTAATGAAGATTGGAGAGCATTAAATAGTGTAAAGTGAAAGTGATCTGAAGGTATTTATTTTGATGAGTTGACTTGAATCTCTTTAAATGCCTGAACTGTTTAGGTAGTAGGTTTGAGATCATCAGGATTGTAAAAAAAGAAGCAAAGATTTCAAATGATCTTTTTGCATTATCCATTAATTAAGATATATAAGGTACTATATTAGCTAGTAATTAAATACCTTTTTTTTTTCAGTTTGAATCGACGACGCCGCGAGAACTGCGTTAGCATTACTTCCGCGGTCATTTATTAATGTAAATATTTACACAAATTTATACAGAGAATAGAACAAAGAAAAAAAAAAAATACAAAGAATATAAACAATTGAATTTACAACAAAAAAAATATACACAATTATTAGTCTAATGGGGTAGGCGCGTGTCCCTATGTTACCGCTCTTGCGATCAGTCCGTGGACAATGTTCAGTTACAGCAGCTCAATCTTGTGGCTTGATGGGCCGACCGAAGTTCGCCGCCCTTGCAGTCACGTTCCGTCCGCTGTTCACCAGCCGACCGATGTGCGTCGCTCTTGATAACTTGTAGGTGACTTGCAGGAGAATGTAAGTCAGCACTTTTCGTCTAGGTCTCCTGGGCTCAGATGGGTGGCTCTGCATGTGGCTATTTCGTTTGTTTTATAGTGTATATACCTGTATAGTATTATAGTTTTTGAGATAAAAAAAATGTTATTCTAAGCATAATATTATATTACCTATTTGACAAGATTAATAGAAATATATTTTTTTATGAAACTTTGAACTACAACTATCTTGGGACCATTAGAAAAAAGTATCTTAGTCGAGTTTTATTGTATCTATCATTAATTCTAGTTAGTATAGTAATATTGTATTATAACAGATTCATTTAGTAGTTATTTATTAATTATTTATCCTACAACATTCAATACAATAACAATCATTCTAATTTTGTTTTTTTATTACTCTCAAATTTTGAGTTCAACTATTTAATATATTAATGCATCTAAATAATTTTATTTAGTTTAAAAAATAATTATTTCATTAGAATTAGTTATTAACATTAGAATCAAATACTATACTTATACTATACTATATACTATATACTAATAAAGTCTTCCAGTAAATTTAACCTTTGATCTGTATTCTGCGTATGCATTTCTTAACATCAGTAAAGAAGGTCCTTGAATATTAAACATAAGCTTCTTTAATTCGCAAGGTGTACAAGTATCCATCAAATTGAAGACAATATTATAAAAATGTCTCTGTAAATTTTTTAATTTGAAATTAATGATTTGAAGTTATATATATATTTTTTTAACTAACCATAATTGTACTACAAAAATTAGAATTTACTGAAATTAGTTCAATTAAGTCTTCTATAATATAACGACATATAATATCAAAATCGTATTTATTTATTTTGAATAAACTTGAACATCTGAATAATAAAATAATTATTAGAAATATAATTAATTCATAGAATTAGTATGTATAATGTGATCATTACTTTTCCAGTTTGTGAAAAGGTATATAATAAAGTTTATTCAATGGCGATGCATCTTCACTTATAGGAGATACAGATGACAAACATTTTTTTAAAATGTTGCTAAATGTAGTAATATATAGTCCTAAATATGGTTTTACAAAAATATTTGGGCATTTATAAAGAACGATTAACAGTTCTGAAGCTTCTATAAGTAATCGTGGTGTATTGCTTGAACTTTTTTCAACAATAGTCATTAGTCTCAATGAACATTTTATTATTGTAGTCCGGTTTATCTACATTAAATATAAAATATTGTACACATTATTATATGAAAAAAAGATTAGTTAGAGATAACATAAAATAATTTAGTAGGACAACCTACAATTTGAATTATATTTTTTTTTTTGATAATTGGGCAGAAATTATTGATAACATATTTTTGAGAAATAATACTTAAATTTAACAGGCATAAATCATAGATATAATGATCGAGTTAATAAATAATGTTTAATACTTATATAACAGTAAACAATACTCAAGGATTGTTATCTTTGTCTTCAAATAAGTAAATATAAGTTGAAAACCAATAATAATTAACAAATTAATTGAACCACAAAATAAAAGAACAAATTATTATTTTATTAATTAAACATAAGACAAAAAAAAATTGTAAACGTAGGTCTGAAAAATTAAATTATATTAATTAATTTTTTTTCTCACAATTTACAAAATATTTCAAGATATGATTAAGAAATTAAATTATGATAAATGATCAATTGGTACCCATAAAAAAATGTTGTATGCAGACAATCAGCTCTCGTAATAATTCTATACACAAACAATTGGACCCAGAGAAAATTTTTTTTCAACACCACGCATATTTTTGAACGAGATAAGATAAGAGACCAATTTTGATAGGTATTAAATAAAATGCTAATTTTGACAAAAAACAATGAAATATATTTTTAAATAATTTTATAAAACCTAAGTGAAAAAGAAAAAAATTTATCGATTTGTAATATTTTCAATATTAACTTTTCAAAGGAAAAACTTTAAATTATTTATTTAGTCTAAGTATTAATATTATAAACATGGATTATTTTTCTTATTATTATTTAAATTATCTTAGTGATAATAATTTACTATTATAGAATTATGTTGCAAAGACAAATGTTTAATGTCATAGGTAAAAAATTGCTTAGAAACAAATATTATCCATATATAAAATTATGACAAGAGTCAATTGTCCACATGTAATGTTTTTTCACAGGGACCAATAATTGTTCTAGATCTTTAAAATATATTCAATAACCCTTGAAAGGTCCATAAATATTCCAAAAAAACTTTTTCCATAAACTTGGTGTTCAACAAATCATCCTCATTTTTTTTCTTTTATAAAACTGCATACTCTCAGTAGTATGTAAAAATCTAAAAATCTGGACCCCAATTAAAAAATTAAATTATAACATACTTAATTTAACATGTAGATTATATTGTGAAAAAGATAACTAATAAATGTAGTGTTTCTTTAACTTTGAATAAATAGCATATATATACATTTAACTATTTAAGTATTAGTAAAATAACTAATTAATAAATCTTACCCATGGTATTTGTAGTAATGAACAAACTAATTTCAATAAAAAAATCAAACCTTGTTCTGTTTGAATTTTTTTTGTGTTAAATAAGTAAGTTCTATTTAAAACAAAACAAAAATGATTTATATGATGCTTGCGAATTTCTTTCTTTTGATTATTCGATGGAATGTGTAGGAAAAAAGACCATAGTTTGTGTATATATTTAGAATATTCTTGATTTATATCTGCTTCATTTCCTTCAATGATTTTTATCTAATAAAAATATCAACTTCTTTTAATATAGGTGCAACAATTAATATATGTTTTATCAAGAGGTTAAATGTTGTAGAATCTATAATATAATATAATTAATTAATTAAATTATTTTTTTTTTTGTTTTAACAGAGTACTTAAAGTATAAAATAGTTTTAAAATTTCCAATAAAAATTCAAAAGATCAATAGGTTAATTATTATTATTAGGCTAATAGAAAAAAAGATACCTACAACATCGGTACAAATTATAAATTATTAAACAACATCTTACTATTTCAATTTTCAAAATACTTATGATTTGTATTAAATCATCCGAAGAACATACATCCAATATTATTTGTGCATTTATTTCATCCATGTTTATAGGGTTTAATACATATTCCCAACATTTTAATATAAACTCTTCTGGTACACAGTACTCAATTACTTTATAATGCTTTAAAATAGTACTTAAAAGATTTTTTTTATCTTCCAATCGAATTTTGACATTTTCATTAAACTAAAAATAAATAATGTAATATAGATAGAATATAATTTTATTCATTATAAATAATAATAAAAAATGTATTTAAAATATTCTTACTAAAATGTTAACGTAATCATCAAGTACAGCTAAATTATTGAATAAACAGTCTTCATCATTATTCACTATTGAATAATGCAATGATACACAATAAGGAAAAACTAATAGATGCTTTCGTGAGCTCATGTATTTGGAAGCAAGTATTACATTTTCATTAAGAGCATAATGCCAATTATTTAAAAATATATAAGGAACAAAAAGTGAATCCTAAAATATAAGAATTTTGTTATTAAAATAATAATATATTATTATTTCAATAATATTAAATAATTATAAAACAAATTTAATATATAACTTTTTAAATATTTTAAATATAATATTGTTTCAGAAAATTCAAATAAAAAGAGTTAAACTAAAGAAAAGTAATTAATATAAAATTTGCAATAAAACTTACCGGAACATTACTCAAGAAACATGATAGTATAATTGCTTTATCTACCCATTTTTTTTCAATATTTATACATTCGTCCATATCATCCTTTATACACATAAACTGTTCACAGTGTGAACGCTTTGAAATATTTTTAAATAAATTTATCAAATTAGATTCCAGCTCTTTGTCAGATTTCAATTTTAGATAAATATTATATGCAAAAGATACTGAAAGGAAATTTGCAGGAAGTCCACAGATTTTTAAAAAGTCTAAATAATGAAAATATAATAATTAAGAATAAAATATTAAAACTACCGAAGCAGATATTTGAAATATATTTACCAATAATAATTCTTATCAATTTCATAATTACAAAATAATCAAGATTAGTAGCCATAACAAACTCATAAAGTATAGACATAAGTATTAATGTAAATGGACTGTTATGAATTCGTTGTCTCTGACCTCTCAAGAAAATGCTTAATAATTCTAAGACTTTCAGACACCTAAAATATTTTAAATAAATAAAATACTATTTAATAAAATAAAAATTATAAATCATAACTAATTTCAATTTACAAAATTATAGATATTTTTGGGTGTGTAAGTAATTACTGAAATGTGTTCACGCACATGTCATAACTAAAACATGGCCTGCAGTAACCCAAAAAATTTTACAGGTCAAACAATATATTGTTAAGATTAGGTATGTGTACAGAAAAGAGAGGATTTAAAGAGTTACCAAATCTCTCCAGATTGCTTTCAAAAAATTTTTCAATATCAAATACTGATATTTATGGAAAAAAAAACAAATCGAAAATCTCTCATGCTGATAATTAGCTCAAAAAATGCCAAGATATTTTTGAAATTTATGGTGTATAGAAAATGATAATCTTGACATTTTCTGAAAATTTCAAATGTCTATGGTTATTTCTTTTTGAATTACAACAATATAAGAAAATCAGTAGTTTACGGCTTTATGGGTGAGTATCCAATGTCCAATTTCAAATGCTCATAAAAAATTATTTTGACTCTCTGGTATACTTATTTTTTTTTTTTGTGAAAAGTAGAAAATCTTATGGTCTTTTATTGAATTTTCAAATCATAGATTTAAATAAGATTTTTTTAAAGAATTTTCTAATAAAAAAAAAACCAGAAAAATTTCTTACGCCTATAAATAGCTTAAAAAGAGTCAAAAAATATTGAAAATTGTATGATGTATAGAAAATACTTATTTAAATATTTGGTAAAAAATATATGTATTTGCTATTATTATTTTTGGTGTTATACCAAAAAACAAAATCGATTTTGTTAAAAATTGGCTTCATGTAAAAATTTCTGTTTTCTCTTAATTTTTTTTGTTTTTCCAGATGTATCTGAAACTATTGGGAATTTTTTACTTTTGACCCACAAAAGTACCAACTAGATTCACTTTTCTACCAGAAAAAAACGCTGATGAAGAAAATCAAAGAACTTTTACTACACACAAAACGTGATGACAGACACACACACACAAAAAGCACATATCATTATAAAATCAATTTACTTATAGCTCCGCTCAGAATCTAAAATAAGGTAAGACATTATTCTTTATATTAACAATGTTATTGATTTTAATAATATCAAACAAAATTTAATTTTGTGTTGGTAGCATTTCTGATATAAGACGTATATTAAACAAATACCTTTAATTCAACTAATTAAGTATTATATATATTCAAACAATTGTACAAACATAAATTATTTTTAGAAAATTTTAATTTTAAAAAATTTAACCTAATAACTAATACATTTAAATTATTATAGACAAAAAAAAAAATAGAAAAACATACTTTTCGATTTTCTCTGAAGGCACCTCTATGATGTTATCGTATTTTTTAAAAGTAAAAAGTTTTGTTGAATCTTCAAAAATATTTTTAAAAGAGGGATTAAGAGGTGAATCAACTAGAGAAATAATATTTTCAACATTAAACTTTGATAAAATTTCTGATGATTGATTTATTTTTCCATTTTCTAAATGTTCACAAATATTTTGAAGCATAAAAAAAGTAACAGCACATATTTCTAACCTGTAAAAATATACAATGTAAATGTAATATATGGTATTTAAAATTTAAACAATTTTTTTTTGATTTTGAAGCTGTCAAGTTAACTTAACTACTATGATATTTCATGTTTCTAATATATATATTATATTAATCCATAAATGGAATAATTAATTAATCTATTTTAAAGTTAAAAGATAACTTCGATTTTATATTTTAGTATTTTTTAGTATGGTAAAATTATGAATAAATATAAAGTACTGAATAACAGTTTATACTTAAATACTCAAGTTATTTCCAACATTTTATAGACCATTATTTACTAAGAGGAAAAAATAAGTATAATAGTGGTGAAAGGGTATTTCATTGAATTGGAACAAACATTAGTCAATTATTAATTTAAATGAACTACCACTAAATTATTTTATGTCAAAACTATCCAATTTCTTTTACAACATAAGTACTTGGCTAACAAAATTATATTTTATAAATAATTTTTTAATTTGTAAAACAATTATTTATTACATCAAATTATATATTATTATTTTGGAAAATGTTCATACAAATTTTAAGTTCAACATGAAGTCATCTTCTTAACATATGAAAATAAATAGCAATTCAAGTATATTAAGTTTTGAGAAGAAAATATTCTAACATATGATTGACAGGCATGGACTAAGAACTACAGTTCCTATAGGATGTAAACAATTTGGTGCCCTTATTTTATTTGATCTTTGTAAAAATGTATTTTAAATATATAATTTGTATTTATAAATTTATTGTACACATTTTTTATTTTGTTTAATCAATACACAAAAACTCTTTTATTATTCAACCTAAACAAAAAATTTAATATTTTTAACTTATTGGAAATATATTGGCACATGTACAGTAGGTAAAACAATACAAATCAAATAACATTACATGGGATAAATTTCATTTAAAACCATATACTCCACTGTACTGTAATCTTATTAGTAAGGCTCGGAAGTTGATGCATTTTGCATTTTTTTTTTTTGGAACTTTTTAATCAATGCTCTCTTGGCCAACAAATCTGTTTCATAAGCATATGAATCTAAATAACTAATTTTTATTTTGCATTTTTTAGTGTTTATTACTTTTTAAGTCATTTTTTGAGATTTTTAGGTCATTTCCCCACATTTTTAGTTATTTTTACTGATTTCACACTAGTTCATTTCTTATCGTTTCTTGTCGACCATTATGCCGATAACTTAAACCACAGACTAAGATTAGTACCTATCCAATTTTATCTCGACGATTACATTTATCGTTGTCGTATTGTAGTGAATAATATTATACCTACATTTTAATATTTTTCGTAATATTTTCGAAATGCCAAAAATTAAAACGTCGGTTAGTGCTCGTCTGCGTGCAAGTTTTTCCAAATATAAATATTTATTAACAGATAATCGTTGTTCATTTACTTTCGGTAACATAAAATACGCTTTAATTGTACAATGCAATGATTTTGATTTTTAAATAATTTGTAAGCATTGATAAATTTATAAAACAAATATTTTTAATTTTTTTATTTTCCTATTTTAAGGACATTTTTGTCATTTTTATGTCATATTTTGAATTTTATAGTAAAATAGAGTAAAATATTAAAAAAAAATGAATTTTTATTAATATAAAACTAATATTTGTAATTTTTTAGGTTATTTTTTGCCATCTTTTTTTATTGTTTTTAAGGTCATCAACTTCCGAGCCCTACTTATTAGTGTAAAGTATTTCAATTAAATAACTGTATGATAACTACAGTTTTAGGGACGCATAAGAATCTAATGTAATAATACCATAACTTGTGTACTAAATTAAAAAAAATAAAAAATAAAAAGATAATTCATATTTTGTAAAGAAAATAAAGGAACACCATTGTGAATGGTGCCCTTAAATCAGTAGTCAATGATGGTTTTGTTGACTTGCGCATTAATCAATGCCTGATAATTGAATTAAAATAAATATATTATGTACAATGAATTATAATCAACAACAAAATTAAAGCTCTTACTTGTAATCTTTATTTTTAGACTGTAGAAATTCACAACTTTGTAATTCAAATTCGGGCTTGGCAATACAATTTGTAATTTTTTGCAAAATAAATAATTTTGTTGTTTCAGGAAGAAAATCCGAAATAACATGGAAATTTTTTGCCAACATCTCATCATCAGCAATTTCTAATAAGAGCTCAATATTTTTTTTTAGTGGTACATCTTTGTTTTTTAATTTAAATAGCAATCTCACATATTCAATTAGAAAAGATTTCTAAAAAACAATAAAACAGAACATTATAAACTAAAAATTATAATTTCTTTTTTTTACTTTATAGGATATACCAAGGTTTTGATTACTTACAAAATACTCATTTGTTGTATATATTTCTGATTCATTAGATTTAGTTTTAAAGTTTTTTAGTTTTGATTTATATGTATCACATATATACTGTTCTTTTTCATAACCAAACAAATAATCATCATTTTTGTATGTGAAATTGTCATCAAGTAGTTCTGATATTATTAAAGTTTTTAACTTTGTAGTAAGTTGACTTAATTTCATAAATAGAGTAAAATTTATGATAACAAGCTAAAAAATATTTTGAATGGAAATTAAAACATTATACTCATTTTTCTAAAATTATACCCTAAAAGGCAATAGAACAGAGTTAATATACATGCATATGGTTATAAATTAAATAATACAGCTAAAAATAGTATATATAGTTTGTACATTAAGCATTACAATATTAAAATATGTAAGCAGTATTATTACAATGAAGCAATTTTCAAACAGTAATCGGACATTTTACACCATTCATAATTAGGTTCTGACACTCTGTGTTCAAGATTCAATAAAACACTTGATATGGGAAAAAATAAATAAGACAAACAGCAAAATAAAAAATTTTAAATGTTGGTAGTGTTTTAATTATTAAAAGATATTAAAGGACAGTATATCACATTGACCTAGATCTGAAAATTGTATTAAGTAATAGGTATTGTGTAATGACATATTAAACTATATTAAAATGAAAAAAAAATTATAAATTTAAATATTTTAAATGGTCTCAAAATTAAAATAAGTTTATTTAACAATTTCCAATAGAAATCTTGAAATATATTAAATAAACTATATTCATAATAAATTAAAGAAAAATAATGTATTAAGCTAAAAAACAATAAATGTACATTTATATATTATATATATTCTTGTTTATAAAGGTATTCATATTTTTTTACTCACAGGTTCAGCAATATCAGCATTTATAAAACGTTTCATTATTGACGATGAAAAGTTTAAAATACAACATATTTGTGAAGCTCGGGTCAAACCAGTATATTCAATCTTAACATGAAGTAGTTCATCACATATTTCTTCTACTGCCTGAAATAATTCACATATTTAAGACAATAGTCATTTCAAATTTACAAAGATTAATACTATATTTATTTTGTACCATTTAATGTAGGGAGGTACTATTAAACAAAAAATAATTATAATGGGAAATATTTTAATACCGAATAAAGTTAAGTACACATTTCCTATAAATACAAACAAAATAAATAAAATATTTAATTTATTGTACACGTGACATGTATATATGTAGTCAAATAGGTAATATTAAAGCGTGTATGGGATGAACGTCCAAAAGGCGATTAAATTTAAGTTCAGAATTTTTTTTTCAACGAGTATCACCGCATCTAAGAATTACAACTTACTCTTCGAAATTCATCGTTGATCTGCACAATTTCATCTTCAGGGTATTTAACGTTAAATTTTTCTAAATCTCTTAAGCATTTTGAACCGAACATTGGGCCAAACATTTTAAAATTATTGACGTTACTTTTTAAAGCATTCGATTCAAATGTTTTAATTCGGAATTCGTTTTTATGGCATCGCAATCGTAAAGACTATAGACAGTAGACACAAAAGCACCACAGAGTCAAAAAACTTTTAATTAACATAAACTCAACTACAGACGGTATAAAAAAAAAATGTAGAGTGTAAACTATTTGTACTATGTTGTACCTTTGTAGACATGAGACATAAGATTTACATTATCATTGTAACTGGTCGCCGCCATGTTAAATGCACAATGCACGTGTGTTCCTAACCAATGACAAAGATGCCGCGGTTCCGTGACTGCAACTCATGATGTAATTGGTAACACTGCCGTGCGACGTTGCCAATGTCGATCTTCCAAGTCCACTTGTAAATAGGGAATGTGTGGGATGAGGATTGATTGTCGGGATGTTTGAATGTCGCATTTCTCAATCTTTTCTGCGATCGTTGGTCGGGTGGTTACTGGTCATCAGATCGTTAAGATCATTGAGCAATAAGCAATGCGCCTTATTCAGTATTCACCAATCTCCTCAGTCGTGATCAAACTGCGTCGGCGCGGGTCGCAGTGTAATTTGCATTTAGCATTACCTTCGTACTTACGCGTATTGAAATAACTTTTGTTAAACATTTGTAACAGCACTGTGAATTGCCATAATATTGTTTAATGTCTTAACGTTAATATCTATTATTGTCCGGTGGTTTGTTTATTATCCAGTTCGTCATCGTTTACAGCTTTCTAAAGCGACCCGAATATCACTGTGTGGCCGTTTTTATAATCCCGGTTTTTTCTTTTAATATACTTGCCAGCAAAATCAAACGTTTTACCATTGCTGAGGTTCGTACACATTTTAAGGTAATTTATGATATAAGCATCACTGTTACTAGTTGTCAGAATGTAAACATCGATTATGAACGGAAGAAAACTGCTTATATGCCTAGATTTTAAAATAAGTTATTTATTTTGTCAATGACCTACTTAAAGTAAGTTTGATTTCTATGGTTTTTGTTGACCATACTTTTGTTCTTTCCGTTAAAGCATTGAAGAATTGGAGATTAAAATGTAAATTATAACCAAGTATCGACCCAAGTACCTTTGTTATTTATAGACACTAGATATTTGACACTTAAAATATGTATGTTAAATCGTAAGTAATTACCTAAATATTTGTAATTAAATATTAATAATATTGTATTTATTCAACATTTTGAAAATATTTTATTCAATCACCATTGAGAAATGCTCTATTGGATATTATTGTATTCTGGAAAAAAATTGTATTCTACAATTCTATATGAAGGTACCTAATCTGCCTAATATATTTGAAATTTCCATAAAAATTCTCTATTTGAAAAATATTCACTTAAAGAATATTTTGTCATGGTTAGATTTAAGTATCCACTTAAGGAATATACTTATAATATAAAATGTTAAATCTAATCTATAATATTCGTTATTCTTTAAATACTTGTTACACTCTAAAATATAAGCATGCATTAGAAAATACTAAAATTATTTTTATTCAATTTTTATTAGATACTTATTGAAAAAAAATGTACTTTTTGGTTATTATTATAATATAGTGGTAGCCAATTGGCTACTGACAAAATACTCAATTTTGTTTTCCTACTCTAAATTTCTTTTTAGTTTAGGATTAAATTTATTCTTGATAAATACATATTTAGTAGAAATAGTTAATAAACAAAATATTATTCGTTTATAGGTATGATTTTTAAATTTTGAAAAACAATGAATAACCTAAATTTATTATCTGAAGAAATACACAGTTGGTATTTTTGTTTTTTTCGCACCAAAAAAATAGGTATGCATACATAGATCAATTTTCCAAATATCTTTTATTTTAGTCTTAGGTGATTGCTTTAATTGTTCAGTATTTTGAGTGTGGGTTACATATTGACCTATAAAATCATATTTGTAATTAAAATAAATAGATACTAAATAATTAAGATTATGTTATTGAAATCAGTATTTTCTGCCAGCAGCCAATTAGCCCCTGAAATATAATTGAAAAGTACTATTAAAATTATAGGTACATTTTATATATATGTTTTATTTTTGATTATATTCATCATATTAATTGTAGAAATGGCTGATCAGGGTCAAAATCCAGGAACTCCTGGTACTAATCAATATTCCAATTGGACTCAACCAATGAACTGGTCTTATGGAAAGTAAGTGCTTCGTGATCAAAAAGTTATTATATTGATAATTTATTTATAATTATGTGTGTATTAAATATATATGTTGTTTTTGTAGTTATACAGCACCTCAAATGTATAATATGAATGCATTTTATGCTGCACAATGCTATAATCCGGTATGACATAAATTTAACTACCTACATACAATTATTGTTCATTTTTTCTTATCATCGTATACATAATTTTGTTTTATTTTTTTAGCAAGGATTTCAAAATTTTCCCAGTCAATCTTTAAATTTTAACTTAAAACCATTTGTTCATGGAGGTAAAATATTAATTTTAGTACACATTATTAGTTATTATATATAATATATTTTCAGGCACATTGGACACTACAGCAGTTTCACAGGAAAATTCTCCTCCTCTGCCGAATGGGCCAGCTCCTTCACAACCGCCTCCACCTCAATTTGACAGTGATGATTTTGATAAACTTCCACCTTTACCACCTGGTTCTCCTCCACCAGTCCCTGGAATATGTGATGTGCCTTTACGTAAGTTAGAGTTTAATTTATTACTTTTTTTTTATATCTTAAAGTTTTATTTTTAAATTTTATTAGGCTTAGTATTCATTGTAATGTAATTGCTGTAACAATGTATTGATCAATTGATCTATGCAGCTAATTGTTTTGTATTGATTGTACAAATTTTATTTTAAATAAGAGTGCCAATCTATCGTGCATCAATGAAGCTATGATTATAGTTAACACCATTGAGAGAGATTGATAAAAGTTTTAAGTTTTATAATAAAATCTAAAAATATAAAATTTTATTAGCTGTCTTCCAATATGCAGCCTATGGCTATTAGTGTACTATCTATACCTAACTATATATAAAAGCATTGTATACAATTATGCTATTTATTGTTTTGTGTTATATTATAGATAGTATGTACACATTATATTTTTTTTTATTATTATTATTATTTCTAGACAACTTTTATATTAAAAAAATACTTCAATTTTCAACTTAAGTATCTTTTCTGGTAGAAAAAAAAATTCAATTGATATTTAAGAGGGAGGGGGGGTCAGAAGTATAAAAAGTACTTTTTTTAATATTTTAAAAAATAAAAAAAAATTTGTTCTGTCAAATTTGATTTAATTTTTTATTGTAATTCAAAAACGAATAACCAAAGATTCTTAAAAATTTTACATAATGTTTAAATTAGTATTTTCTATACATAGTAAAATATTTAGTTATTTATAGGTATATACAATTTTTTTCAAAAATTTTTCGCTCGGTCAAAATCTTGACAATTTAATACCAAGTTCATCATAAGTTGGTATTTTAGCTATTTAAAAATATTATGGCTAGTATAGTATAGAATAATCAACTTTTTATAATGCTTGTAAAAGATGTTTATAGTTTACTTTTAACTAGGCTTTTATAATTTTGTTCATTGTTTCAACAATTTGAAATATTAACCTAACCTAACCAAGGTACTTTTTAATAAAGTAATAAACTAAAATTAGATACTACTCTCAACTGTATAGCATCATATATCATCAGTATATAGAAATGTTCTAACATCATAACCAATTGAAATACTGGTTCGCCGTAGATGATTGGTTTGAATATTTGATCATGTAGGATTCACATTTGGTGAATTCTATAACTTATCATCATTACATTTTATATTGGCAAGGTAGTTTTTTGTTTAGGTCTCACTTTATATTTTTAATGTAATTTAATACAAAAAAAAGAAAATATTTTAATATACTTTCAAAACATTGCGTGTATGGATTCTTGTGAATATTTTTAGTGTGTGTAATCTAAGGTCCATTATTATATTTCAATATTTTTTTATATCATGTTAAATCACTTAGTTTAATGAACTTTGTATTTTATACCACTTTCTATATTTTTATGTTTATTATATACAATGTACATCACAGTTCATGGTAGACCATATATTTTTTTGATAGACCTGATATTGGAAGATAGTGTTTTTATTAAATTAAAATATTAACTATGTATGTTTCTAGCACCTCAACCAAATATATCATCCTTACCCCCCATGCCTCAAACTAAAAATGGTAGAAAAAAATGGAGAAAAAAACAAAGGAACTTAATGGAAGCAGCTATGGCTAATCAATCTGCACAAATTGCCCCTCCTATATATCCTATAATAAATTTTATTCCCCCTGTCCCTATTTCACAACCCCCTCCTACTCCAAAACAAACAATATCAAATTCTTTATTTTCATTTACTCCTATAGTTCCCAGCAAACCACCTCAACAACCGGCACCACCTAAAGAAATTCAATCTGTTCAAAAAAAACAAAATACTTTTGATTTACCTGATAATTGTCCAACTAGTTTGAAGTAAGTAATAAAATAAATTTTTTACTCAAAATTAATTTATTGAAAATTTCTTATTTTTTTTAGAGAGTATATTAAAAAATGTCAAGATAAATGTATAAATAAAATAGACAGAGATAGAATGGATATTATTTTAAAAGGAAAATTGACCAATTCAAATCATGATGGGTCATTATGGATTAAAGACTGGGCAAAAGAACCAATGCCAATGTATGTATTATTTTCTATGCATTTTTAGGGTATTTTTTAAAGCTAAAAAGTTTTATAATATTTTTATTTTTATTTATATACAGTAAAACCTCGATAAGACGGAATCGCATGGGATCATGACATTTTTCCGTAATACCGGGGTTTCCGTCTTACCGAAGTTTGGTTTTAGCGAGGTTTTACTGTATTTTAATTATGGAAATTATAAAATTAATATTTAATTGTCTTATTTTTATATTTAAAAAAAAAACCTAACTATAAATGTTTTTCTATGTTATAAAATAATTCATGTGTATTGAAATATGTTTTCTATTAAAAGGTTATTAAGTGAAAATATTACAATAAACCAAAATCAAGAAAATGGTAAAAATAAAAATTCTATCATCAAAATTGCATTCAAAAAATCTACTAACAACTATGTCAACTGCTATTTTACATCAAAATTCAAATCTTGTTTGTCTCCTTCATCAAATAGTTCTAATGAGTAAGTATTAGTATAAGTATAATTATAAGATACTACAGTTAGTTTTTAATTTTTGAAATTTGTTTCTAAAATACTTGAATAGTATTCAATTTCCTATTCATAAACATATTGTAAAATGAGTACACTGCAGTCAATTTAACATAATTTAATATGTTTTATGTTTATATAGTTATTTTATAATATTTTAAGTGCATGTTTTTTTTTTTAGATCTAATACTGACATCAATAAAAAGAAAAATAGTCCATTACGTGAAAACAAAAGACAAAACAGTGAAGATTTTATTCCTCTTGATGTTAATAATGGTGAAAGTAATAGCAAAAGAAGTAAATATACTAGTAAGAATAAAAAGTAAGTAACTATTTTATCTTGTTTTAATTATAATTTGTTTAAATCTTACATAAGCTATTTAATATTGTTATTATTTGTGTATTATTTATTATTTTAATTTAATTTAATTAATTTATGTTAAGTATAAGTATTTTCTTACTCATCTGGTGGTTTGTTTTTCTAGATTTTATAATGAAGATGCTCATATATATCAACAATATGGTTCTATGAATAATAAACCAAATTATGATAAACAGTTGTTGACTAAACGTGCTGCACGTTTTTCATCTCAAGGAAGTCCAAAAAAAAAACCTCGTCAAATATTAAAAATTGATTACCATACACAAAAGTTATCTTCCATGGATGACGATGAATTTCATATAGACTCTTGCCATATTGTCGGAACATGCATTGATTTAGAAAAAAAATATTTAAGATTGACTGCAGTTAGTTATATTTATTATACTTATTTTGTTAATTATACCAAAAATATACATTATTATTAATTTTAATCAAAAACCAAACAGGCACCAGATGCTGATGCTGTAAGACCACTAAGGATTTTAGTAAATTCATTGCAACATGTTAAATCCAAATGGATGAGTAATAGCGACTATCTTTTTGCATGTGATCAATTAAAGTCTATTCGACAAGACTTAACAGTAAGAAACCTATTTATTAAATATAGTTTTTGTTGTTATTTGGTAATCAAAAAGTTACTGTTGGATATAGGTACAAGGTATTAGGGATCCATTTACAGTTGAAGTATATGAAACACACGCTAGGATAGCCTTAGAAAAAAGTGATATGGGAGAATTCAATCAATGTCAAACTCAGTTGTGTGATTTGTACGAGGAATTAAAAGATAATCCTACTGCTCAAAAACATAGAAATGAATTCCTCTGTTATAATATATTGTATTGTATATATACAAGAGCTTTATGTGGTAATTATAATTTTGTACATTTTCAATTATTATTACTATTATAACTAAATTTTTAAGAAAATAATTTAAATTTTGCAGAGTTAAATAATGTTGTATTATATATTAAAGAATCAAAAATCAAGGACAAGTGTGTAGATTTTGCATTGAAAATCAAAGACGCTTGGTGGTTAGGAAACCATGTTCAGTTATTTTCTTTGTACAAAATTGCTCCCAAAATGGCCTCATACTTAATGGATATGTTTCTGGCTAGAGAGCGCAATAACTTCTATTTGGCTATTGCCAAGTCGTATGTATACAAATAATTTATCATTTATTATAACATTATTTTTCAGGGCGTTACATAATTTGTACAGGTATTCATTTTTTGTGTTTTAACAGTACATTGTTATGTCAATTTGAATAATTTTTCTATTTCCATTTTCTGGGTTAAAATAATGATGATTTGTTTTTGTAATAAACTACATAAATTATATTATATTTTTAAATATTAAAAAATAATTATATTTATTTTAATGCTTATAAATTAAAATAGTTTTAAAAACTCATATTTATTTATTATTTAGATAAAATTCTTTATTTAAACAATTCTATTAAAATTATGAATGTCTTTGTTTTGAAATCATGTTCTTATTAGAATATGTATTCAATTCAAGTTCAGTTATTGTTTCATTTATTAATATATCTAGTTTAATTTTTATTTTGTTTAGCAAATAATTTTTTAAAGATAATTTTATTATGATATAACAGTTACCGTCCAACTATTCCAATCTCGACCATTCAAGATCAAATGGCATTCGATAAGCGTGAGGATTGTGTGGCTTTTCTTAAGGCTGCAGGCGCTGTTTTTACTTCCAATAACGAGAACATCGACTGCAAAGCAAGCTGCGGTTCGGCCGAAGCTTGACTTTCAGAATGGTTTCGTTCCCATGTCTACATTATCACATATATATATATATGTATATATTTAATATATGAAAGTCTTCGTTGATTTGTCGTCATAGAAAAGAACCACAATGAACTACAAATTAAAATTCTACTTTATATAAATCTAACTACATCTATAAAGTTATTTTATGACTCAAAAATAAATTAGGTATGTCAGTCATGGAGACTAACATATGATGTTTCTCAACACAATTTATACCAATGGATCACTTTGCACAAAAATGTTAACCATATTTTTGGGCAATTCAGCTTCGTTTTCTACAACCATTTCTTTTTTTTTTTTTTTTTTTGTCGATTGTCTTTGGTCATTCTGATGTCTACAAATTGTTATGAAGAAATTACTGATATTTTTTGTATCTGCACCCAATTGTTTGTTATATCATGACTCATGAGTAAGTAAGAGATGATGTCCTAAACACTCCAAGAAAATTCAATTATCTTGAAATTGGGGAAAAAGTTCTTGCTCAATGAAAGTATGCGGTTACTTGTGCCAAAACTTGAGTTAGGTAAGTAGGTGCTCTGGTGCTGAATTTTGTGAAAATCATACCTATGTATCACGGAAGAAAGTATAGCAGATGCCAATTACTAAATGGATCAATTTTAAAAAGAACTTACTGGGAGCTTCATATCAATTACCTATACGTTTATTTTGTATGTAACTTAGACATACAAATCATTTAGTCCAAATAATTCTCTCTTAAATTTAATTACTCAATTTGTTTTAATATCACCGTTGCAATTGCATTGGCCTGTAAATAAAAAAATACATTTAATATTAAAATATGGATCTTCGTTCAAGGATTTTTCAATATTACTGTACATTTCATTGTGATTTGTTGCAAATATTGTTTATAAGTGAGTGTATAACCTTTAAAATATGTATACAAAATATTAAAACTAATTTTGCTCATGGGTTGATTTTTTTTAGCATCAATTACATTAAGATGACTCCAATTTTATTATTGAATCAATATTAAATTGAAGAAGATTAATTACTGATCATAAATATAGACTAAGGCGTTAATGTTTTTTTTTTAATAGGTAAGGATTTCATTATACGAAAAGTTATTTCTTTCTTTATAAAATAAAATTATGATGTGGATTCTCTTTAATACTAAGAAGAAATGTATTAAAAGAATAATAGGTAACAAATATAATCTAAATTGTAATTTAATACATAATATGATTTAAACAGGATTATCGGATTTATATGTCACAAAACTACAAAATTATACTATGTTTAAAATTCTAAGCATTCTAATTTTTAATATTTAATATTTGTACAAATTATTTATTTATTGTATTGTATTTTTTTTTTTTTACAGGATACATTTTGTGTATAAGGTTGAGTAATTCTATCAAATTTTATCAGTATTCAATTCTAATAGGATAATTAGTTCTGGTTCAAATGCTATATGAATAATATACTATTCAGACTCTAGTGGTTTATTTTAATTTTTTTAGTTTAATATTTCTTTGACAAATGGCAAGTCATTAACTATATTTATATTATGTTCATAAATAATTTGTGTTAACTTATTCTTATATTTTTTTGTAAATATATTTTAGAACAATAAATATAACATAACATAAGGTTTTAACTACTGGTTTATACTTATATATTATTTAACTAAGTTATTTGTTAGGTTTATTCTTAAAAAAAAACTTGAAAAAAAATTAATTTTTATTTTTATAGTCATCAAATGCATTTTAAGTTTGATGTCTTGTTCTAAGTTGTTTGTCTGCTGTGCTTTCCTATTATATCTCAAAAAAACCAAATTTCCTGTGCAACTGATCATGTTTAAATTATAAGATGTGTTTCGTATAATACTTAGTTTCGTTGCGAGTATGATTTGTATGTTAAGAGGCCATTCTGGTAACAAAATTTGACCGTAAAAACATACTTTTGTACTTCCCATTTTCCTTAGCTCTCGTTAGTCGTAGAAACATGATTTTTTTTTCAAACCAATGATATTTGCATTTAAAATGTTTAAAATTTTTATAATTTTTAAAAAATAGACAAAAAAGATATCAAAAATCTAGCACGTAGTTGTCTAAAAAAACTTTTCAAGTTTATTTTGCTGAAAAATCATGTTTTTACGATTAATGAGAGCTGAGGAAAATGGGAAGTACAAAAACATGATTCCGGTAAAAAAAAATTACGAATTTGCTATAGTCATGTGCTGCTGTCACGACTGCAGCGGAAGCTTCTAAAACCATATACCACTACCCCGCATAAGTATAAGCATTAATACTGTAAATAAGTCAAAACCGGTTATCTACCACAGCTGTGCACGGTTTATAAATACCCAAGTTGTTAATACCAAAATAATAATTTAGTTAATGAGTATTATTATTTTATTTTTTCGATTTTATAAACCATATTTTTATTACTACTCTATTATATTCAAAATGAAACCATTTATCAGTTATAAATCAGCCAAGAAACGCACGATTTTAACATTTTTTTTTTTTCTAAATGTAATAATTTTTTTGACAAAACTAGTGATTCAATTATTGAGATGAAATTTTTTAAATTTTAACCAGTATAAGTAAAACAAAAAAAAAATATTTTTAGGATTTAAATGTATGACGTTCTGAATATTGATATAATAATTAATTGATAAATTTGTACCAATCTTGTTATTTTTGTATATTATATTACTAAACAAATTCCTACAGTTATAATTTGATTGAGATTAAGTAGTAAATATATTATATATAAAGTATTGACTATTGACTACTGGCAACATATAGTTATTGCACATTGGTATTAGAGCTCCTTATTTTACGTGTACATGTTTTCACGTATTCACGTGAAATTAATATTTGAAATTATTAAATAAGTAGTATTTAAAAAATCCGTATACACCTGTAATTAATTCACGCGTGCACGTGTATTCACGTATTCACGTATTTTAAAGTTATAATACTTACTTCTTCATTGTTATATATAATAATTAAATTTATCACAAGGTTGAGGAATAATTATTTTAGTATAGATATACATTAATTTATTTTAATAAATATAACAAAAATAATAAATTTTAACAATGGCAAAATTTTAATAAATACAAAAAACAAATAAATAATATGAATTATTAAGCATGAAATAATATAAATAACATTAAGAATACTATGGTATTAAATGTCTGTTTTGGTACAAGAAAACCAGCAAATTGACATTTTTTGTCAGTAATGACGTTCTTTTAGAAGTCACCACGTTCCCACAAGTGGAAAAACATCGCTCGGAACTTACTGAAGTGGCTGGTATTAATAAATATTTTTTGGCCAATATTGCTATTGTTGGATATTTTGCTTGTCTGGATTGTCACCAATCAAATGGATTTAAATCAAACTTTAACTGAGGTTCAACTAGATAATTTTGAAATTCAGTCATCAAATCGTTAGCTTCAGAACTATCATCACCATAGAGAAACTGAAGCGCACTTTTTTTCAGTCTCTCTTCGACATCGTTGTCGATCTACTAACACAACTGTACTACCGCCTTTCTTGTAAATTATACGTATATCAGTTTTCTGAATAAACTTAAAGTAAATTAAAGTATACAGTCCACTTGTACCTATTGAACACACCGTATATCCGCACGGCCGTACAGTGTATTCGTGAGTACGTGAATACACTAATTCACGTGAACACGGACAGTAAATTCACGTATATTAAATATACGTGATTGTAAATTTTTCATTCACGTGTACGCGGACCCCGTGTTCACGTACATTACTATTACTTCACGTTTTCAAACGAGACCCCTAATTGGTATTGACATACCACATACTTATGTCTAGTAATCACTAGTAAAAAATATGTATTTATCCAGTATATTAAATACTGAACGGAGCGACGATGTTTTTTTTTTTGTTTGTCAACACTTCTTGGGAAAGTAAAAATGCTTCCCCATAAGTTTTCCTACATTTTAAAAAAAAAATTTACATCGGGAAGTCGAACTAACTTTTTATGAGCGTTTGCAATTAGACATTGGATATTCACTCGTTTTCTCTAGGAACGATTTTCTTATTTTGATGTAATTCAAAAAAGAATAACTGTAGATATTTGAAAATATCACCAAATGTTTAGATTACCATTTTCTATACACCAAAAAATTTTTAAAATATTTTGACATTTTTTGAGCAAATTGTAGGCCTAAGAAATTTTTGGTTTTTTTTTAATTTTTTTATTCTTTAAATATCGTTAAAAAAAATATTGTTAGGTCAAATTCCTTGAAAATTTAAAACAAGATACATCATAAGTTGTTAAAATAGCAGATTAAAAATAATAAAAATACATAGGCACAATTGTTTTTAAGCATTTAAACTTCGAATTTTGACCAATCGAACATTTGCAAATTGTTTTGTGGTTAAAAATTTATAAAATGTTCCCTTTTTATAGCTAATGATTGAAAATTAAAAACAATATTTTTCGTAAATATTTAATAGTGTAACCAAAAAATTTAAAAAAATAATATTTTATAGACATTTTAAGTTTATAGATTTAGACGAAATTAGATATTTAAAAGAAAAATAATGATGCTATTTATTTCATTGTAATTTAAAAATATTTTTCGTGGGTGCTTGAAACTTTCAAAGTATATTATTATATTTTATACACTCAATTAAATTTTTTAATGCAATGTTTTCTGCAAAAATTAATTCAACCTACTGTGTTATTAATAATAAAATTAATTATTTTAATAGCAATAATATCATAAAATACATTTAGTTTTGTAGGCTGACAGACCGTTTTCGCTCAGAATGGTTTTTCGTATACAATGATTTTATATCATTGAATTCAAATTTAACTAATTCGTAACATTGATCCCACTCGACTCTCACTATACAGTAGAGTGGTACCCACTTGCTAACCTTTTTATTTATAGTTGAGGATTGAGAATTTAGAACAATGTTTTTGGTATATAATTAATAATATAGTAACCAAAAAATCTAAAAAATATATTAACTTTATTTTTTTTTTTATAGACATTTTCAATTCTAATATGAAATTACATATTTAAATGAAGAATATAACAATGTTATATAGTTTTTTTCTTTTTTTTATTCAAGTTAAAGCCTCTATAACAAGACCATTGGCTTGTATAGTGTTATATAGGTAAATAGTAGTTATTTCGTTGTAATTTAAAAATATTATTTTTGGGCACTTAAAACTTTTTAAGTATGTCATTATATATTATAGGAACACAGTACACACAATGAAATTTTTAAATTTAATGTTTTTGTCAATAACTAATTTAATCAACTGGTTTAACAATATTAAATCAAATTACTCTAATAGCAGTGATATAAAATATATCTAGTGATGGAGGCTGACAGATCATTTTCGTTCAGATTAGTTTTTCGTATAATATGATGATTTTTTTTTATTTTTAAATTCATATGTTCAGATATTCATTTTAGTAATCCACTCGATACATACTACAGCAACACAGAACTCACTTTCCCATTTTTTTTTTTTTTATTAGTGTATAAAAAAATATTTTAAAATATTATTTTAGTGAATCAAGTTATTAATGTATTGGAAGTCATTCTGAACATTTTATGTGAAATACTAAATTAATAACTTATAAGTTATAACTATATTCCTATCTGGAAAATTATTTGAAATATACTATCTTTATTTTTGTTACAAATAATATGTATATTATTTTGATAATATATAAGTACGATGCGCCGTCTTTTTCTTTTTATATAACATTGTGTGACAATGTTTAGTTTGTAAGTTTGTTTTTTACACTTTGCAAATTGTAATAATAATAAAATAATACGATTAATTTCGTCAAGTCTTCATTTAATAGATATTATGTACAAAATCAATTTCATATAATATGTAATGCTAAATTAATTAAAAATAAATATATCAATATTTACTTATCAAAAATATAACGATACTAATACGTAAATAAAAAATTAAACTATCGTACGTAAAGTACTATAGTCATCTATAAGTTATAACGTTTAAGACGCAGCACATTTACTAAAAAATCTTTTTAATCATAAAGAATTTATTATTTTATATGTATTTTAAAAAGTAATCGGATTATAAATATAAATCAAGTTGTGTTGTATTACAGTTTGTAGTTTAATTAATAAATAGGTTGCTACTTGTGAGCTAGGAGTGAGCGCGTCGCGTACTATGTAGTGCCTTAGAAATACACGGGCGACTATTTTACTCAACGGTCAACGGCACTGATGCGAAACGCTCCAAACGACGTTCTATGAAATAATAATGTACCTCTCCGGCGATTACGACGCGCGGACCCGGTCGCATAGACGATGGGCGTGGTTACGGTCTACCGCGACGGCGGCATACGGCGCACAACGCCATCTCTTGAGCGTTGGATACGTTTCACTTTTACCACAACGGCCTCTTAAGTGTTAACAGATATAAATGACTATATAATTTGTGATTTATTGAATATTTAAAAAATAGTACTGTAATTTAGTTACTAGGAGCTGGTATTAGGGCTAATAGTAGAGTCTTAATGATGATATCATTATGTCTAACGTACATAAAATTTTTTGATTCCATGAAATATGATGAAATGTATAAAAATTACTACATTTACTCGACTATAATAACCATAATTAGGTTTCGTAGTAAAAAAATTCACATTAAATTAAATCATTGCCTTAAGTTGAGTTTCTTTTTAATCCAGTCCTACCAATACAATAATAATTTATTTGTATAATAGATTTGTAAAAGTATAACATTAATTTTCAAATTTTCAATTGTGAGATTTTGGGAGACTATCCCGATTTAAATAATATTGTGGCCGGTCTGATTAGTGGTCACAAGAACAAAGAAAATCATCAGAAAGTATAAAAAAAACCAATACATGGCAAAAATTTAAAAAATTTTTTTAAACAAGTTTCAATTTAATTAAATTATTAAATATTTTTTTTTTATTGCATTTCTTCTATTACTCATTTGATATAGTTATTGTCATGCTATAAAAATAACACAAAGTTAAACCATCATTATTGATATATGATGCATGTTTTAGCTAACAACAAAATTAAAATGAATTAACAAATTTTGAAATTGAAATGGTGTTTTCTGAAAAGACATACCTAATTGTGTAACATAATATAGTATAATTTATTGTTGTACAATAAAAATTATAAAAAAAAAAAATCCAAGCTCATTGTTTATGAATAAAGTTATGTACAAAATAAAATGTCAAATGAAACCGGATCTAAACAAAATATGTATTTTAAAATTTAAATTCTATAGTCTAATCGTTCAAACTATTACAATTATGTATACGGCAGCGTCATCTAGCGACAAAAGTGAGGGGGTGGTTTGTCACTTCAGTTTACCAAAGTTCATAACGAGCCCGGTTGATAGCGCTGCAGTTATCGTCCGGACGATTCGACCGATAGAGTTCTATACTTGGCTATTATAGTAGTTGTTTTGGACGAAAATACATTTTTCATCCCCTCTTCAAAATACGTGTCTAGCGACGTGTACACATTTATATTATATATTATATAATAGTATAGGAAACGTAAGTCTCGGTAATTTCTTTATCAGACAGTTTTTAATTATTTAAACTCGTGTATTATATTAACCTACTACCTTGACTACAATTTTTCTTATGTGCGTAGTTGAATTTTTCTATCAGGCCAGTCGCAGAAACTGCATAATATACGGGTCCTCTAAAATAAGTCATAATACATAATATGGGCGTACGTTAAATGTAAAATATTAAAAACGTTTAAATTCTTAACAAATGAAAATTTGGATACTAATGTATGATATATTGTATAAGTGAAAAATTAAATAAAATATTTCAAAAAAAAGAAATTAAGTAATTGATAATTTTTCCTCGGTATTTAGTACTATATAAGTGATATAATATGATTTATTTTTATTATATGAGCATAGAAAATGTTTATAATTTTAAAACTAAAACAATTCAAATTTGAATGGATACAGTTTGTGAAAACGATTTCAATGGGTACTTTTGAGCACTCGCGACTTACTCGTCGCCTTAAGGCTGCATAAGCCTATATTATGGTTATATTCAATGGCCCAACATGACATTTGATGACCCTTGGGTTAGGCGGGAGACGGATTCATGGAGGCTCCGTTAAACACAGAAATCAAATAATTAAATAGTGATGTTATAGAGGCCAATAAAAAAATATATATAACCATTATACCAATTTTCCTATTTATACATTTGTTTAAAACGATGACATTGTATACAAAATCCATCTTTTCGAGTTTGATTAAAAACAATAGTTTTTCGGGGATTTTTTTATCTGGCGATAAAAGTACTGAGCCCTCCCCCGACTTAGACCAACTCTGGGGACCCGAGTTACGCCTCTGCCTTTACAGTTGTTATACGGCGTAGTCATGTGTTTGTGACGAATTGCAGAACGTAACCGCGGTTCCTGAAATTAAGTAATATTATTATAGGGTATCGCAATAATAATCGGCATTGCAGTAATATAATAAACGGTGGGTCGGTTGTACCAATTATTATCTGTTCACTCTTTATTTCTGTGTTGTTGTGTGTTTGCACGGTCGTAACCGGGACTTGAGCCCGTAGATAAGTATATATAATGCTTGGGCCTTTATGCCTTATGTAATATACTAATGTACGCGGCGGAGACAACGCCGTCGCCAATCGCCACACTTCGACAAAGTTAAATAATATCATTATTACTATTATCATTATTGTTATTATTATTATTATTATCATCATCATCATTATTACGTCGGAGAACAGCTGATCAGGAAATGCCTTCCCCCGTCATACAGTTGTGTAGTGTTATACGACGTCTGGACTTGTTATTTACTTTTTTTTTTTTCGTTTCACCAGTTGACCATGTTATCAACATTATCAGAACTACCAATTTGTAACTGCGCGACGACATAAAGACTAGTCGAGTATTCGAGTATTGGCGAGACGACGAACGAAAAGCTAGGACAGAAAAAAATAAATGATCCAAACAACAAATAAATAATTAATTGATATTATCATAATTATTACGTTCAAACGATCTTCGTCGTATTTTTCGTGATATTGTTATTATTATTTATTTTTTATTAATTTTTCTTTGTGTTCGTTCTCATACCGTCGCGTTTTGTTTTCTGTGCGCAATTCCAAGTGGATTCCCGTCATCCGCTGCGACTTGAAGTGCGCCATCAGCAGATCACGTCTGCACTTGAATTTTGGTGCTGCGATCGATGTCGAATGATCCGGACGTCGTCGTCCGCCTGACGCAACGTCGTCTTTCGGTGGTCGTTCACTCATAGTACGACGCGCGCGACAGACCAGAAACACAAAGCTTCGCCGTCCGTGTTCGTCCGCGTCGTCCTGCAGCGGTGTTCGCGCGAACGTTCATTGCATGCAAGATGGGAGCGAAGGCCAGCACGGCCAACGGCGATGACGGTGGCTCCGGCCACGGCGACCACCGGTCGTTCTCTTCCGGCAATGGATCGGATTCCGTGCAGACGGCTGGCAACACCGGGTTCAACATTCTGCGTTCCCTGCCCAGTGCCGTAGCCAACGACAGACAGCGTGCCAGGTCCCTGTCCGGTGTGCCCAACAGCCACGACAACAACAGTATCTCGACGAGTCCGCGGTTTGATATCACAGATGTCTTGGAAGCTGACAGCAGCTCAAACGATGACCAGAACTTGGACAGTCCTACAGTCACTGCTAATATCAGTCTTGGACGTGTTTATTCGGCTCACTCGTTACCTGCACATATTTGGCCATTCAATGGTATGTATGTTTTCTTTCTTTTATTTCAATGATTGCCATAGTTCTGAGGAATAATATTAAAATATTTATTTGTGGTAGTTGCTTATTCTGGGGAACTTTGGTATACTTGAACTATTTTGAGTAACCAATAGTATATATATATATCTACCCTACTACTTATAGGCAGTATTTAATGTGTATTTATAGTGCATACAGTGACCAAAAGTAATTTTAAATTAAAAATTAAATTTTTCTTACCACTAACCATAACTAATATTAATCGTTTGTTCCCTTACAATTATAAGTACAGGTATTGAGTAGGTATCTGTGATATTTTTTTCATATCAGCATCTCTTTGTTGTTTAATGTTGTAATATAATATTTGATTATATATTATGATAAAGAACTTTTAATTTTATTACTCTTACATTCAAATGTGAAAATAAACATAGCCTATCATAAACATTCATAATATGAACAAAAATCAATTTGAGGGGAGAACCATCATACAAGTCAGCAGTCTTTCCTATATTTTAAACGCTCGACTTTTTTGACTTTTGTGGAATTACAAGAGATGCTTAAATGTCTAAACAACTTACTTTCATATAATTATTAACTTCTTTAAATGTCCTACCTACCCAGAATCCTAAGCCATATGACTTTTTGATTATTAAAATATTTAAAGGAAATAAAGTAGGTGTGTAAATATTGTAGTCCATAATTTGATCGTTATAAAAACTAATTGATAATTTTTACAGACTATTTATAATATGTTATGCTTTAATAATGGAAATTGTACAACTACAAAATGAAAAATGCAATGAACAGTCTTTACATAGCATTAATGAGGTTGATATTGGATTCAAATAAAAACTGTAACAATGAAAATTGTTTAACAGTTTTAATCTTAATACTATTTAATAAAATATGTTACAAATTCTTTTATGTAGTCATTTTAATTTAATATAACCATTAAACACTGCTAATATCTTCTTAATTTAACTTTAGTTATTAAACTGGTACTTTTTCGTTATCTTGAATACTGCTCGATGCTATGACTACAAGTTTGATAAAATTCCATTATTTCGACTCAACTTAACTACATTTTATACTAGGATCACATTTTGTTTATTCTTATTTTTTGCCACAGCTACTATACATACTTTTTGCATGTTATTATTTTCATCTACTACTGTGCGTCTCTGCCTTGGTTCATATTCAAATGTGTTTCTTAAAATTGAATGGTTGTACCTTTTACAATAGGTACATACATAATACCTAATATAGTTAAAAAAAAAAGCCAATTGACTATTGTTGGTCAAGTAGTCTTAGCATCGGGCGGTAGTCAAGATAAGGGAATAGATACCTGGATTTATTCAGGATAACTGAAAAGTACCATTAAAGTTTAAGTAGTGCAATAAATTTCTAGTATCAAATATAAGTATAAACATCTTAAATTATGAATGAGTATTCAATAAGCAGGTATAACAATTAGGACTATAATTAGACTAATATTGGTGAACATGCATTTATATATACCTATGTATATATTTAAAGTAGATTGCAAATTAAACTGTTTATTTGGTATACTTATATAAGAATAAGTTTAAATAAAATATATTTGTATTTAATGTATTAGGTACATTCTTGACTATATAAAACAATTGTATCTACATAATTCATTAATATGAAATTTATCAATTTTCCTATTATTAAAATATTTTATAGAATTGCTTTATATCAAAAATCTATTATCAAGATAAAATTAAAAATTAATTTAAATTTACTTTTCATTATTTAAGAATTTTAATGATAAATCATTTATTTATTATTATTATTATTTTTTTTTTTTATTGATCTTAAGCCCGGCAACTATGGCCATTAGCTGTTTGTAGGTTTTTTATAGTACGTTTTTGTATGTGTGGCAAGGATTTGTTGGTATAAACCCGGGTGGTCACCCATCCAGGAACTAGCAACACCGGCCGGTACGTACACTCAGAGCGTTTCTGCAGTTGAGCGTACAACCGCGCCACACCAAGCCACAAAATCATTTATTGTATGATATATTACCTAATAGTTTTTGTTGGCTCACCATAGTATTTACAGTAGTGTTATTAATTTTGTTACATATTTGTACTATTGTTTGATTTACTAGAAATTTATCATTTTTTAAAATTGATTATTTATGTTAAATTGCAATTTATATTTTATCATATTTATCAGCGAGTAATAAAATATCAAGAGGAAATTTTTTATTTAAAACATTCACAATCTTCATAATTATCTGGGCAATGAATTTTTATAGTTGTCATTTGCTTTATTTTATTATGTGTTATGATAAGTATTTTTATATCTGTATGTGTGTTGTTTATGTTAAAAATTATGTTATTAATACAATATATGTTATATAATTTATATATATGTGTATTAGTTATGTACTTCTGTGTATTGTCACACAGTTTGTGTTTAATATTTAATGTCATATATAACCAAATACATTATATGGATTCTAAATGCAGGTATAATATGCATTTTAAAAATTACTCAAGAAATTACTGTTGCATTTTTACAATGTTGCATTGCTAGAGCAGTAGATAATATGTATTATGTACCAATGGTAGGTAACTTAATGGTAATTGGTAATAGTTACTAAAGTTAAATTAAATTTAAAATGCTCACTTGTTTCTATCATAATTATAGCTTACTATGAATAAATTATTAATAATATTAATAAAAAATGTTAATTTTATTATTATAGTATTTTATAATTCAAAATATCTGTTAAGTACTCAGTTAAGTATTTTATGTTTAAATTACTTATATACTGTAGTTCATGTTGGGAGTTGATTGTATCAAAAAAATAAAAATAAAAAAAACCTATTAACATTAAGTACTATTTTATATGGGTCATCAATGTTATTTCGTTTAGGTTAAGACCTAAACAATTAATAATTAATCGCTTTCAAGTTATCAATCAGGATTTAGATATTGGATTAACTTTTACCAATCACGTTTATCTGACACTGGTACCTTTGTATAAATTATAGCTTTTGACTATATTCTTATTTATCTGAGGATTTTTGTAGGCACATCGTACATCATGCTACCATATTAAATATTATGTACAAGCAAATTTTATATAAAATATGTTAAAATTAAAAAATTACATTGTACTTATGAATATCCTACAATTTATAAAAACAATTAGTCTAAAAAATGCGTAATTCATACAAAATATATTATTTATTTCAAATGTTGAATAACCTATAAATTACACTGAATAGTACGAATATTAAGTTACAACTCTAGTTACAACTTAAAGAACTAATTAATCTAATGTACTTGCAGTACCTCATATTAATTACAATGGTAAAAGTGGTATTCCGAGTACAATATATCAAATTTAAAAAAATAATTACTTAATGTTCTTTTTATTCATAATATTTTACATTTATTTAATTTTGATGTGTTATCAATTATTGGCTATAAATCATAATAATAAATAATATAATGTATGTTTTAAATTTATAATTATTATCTACATTATACATATTGGTAAAAACTAAAAAAAACTTATACACTAGAATGTTGACTTTTCATAAAAATTAAAAGTGGGTATTGATTTTTTTGCAGTTATATAATAGCTATTCTCATAGCCTCAATACTGCTATAGGTAGTTATTATTTATTTATATTGTAGTTGAATAGTTAATATTGTATATGGCACTTATTTATTATTTTGAAATTAAAATATGAACTATAGTTAAAATATTTTTAATATGTTGGTAATTATTTGTACATTAATCTACTAAAAATTCAATTTCAAACAAATTCAAACCTTGGACATAATTATATTTTATTTAAATTTGTTTTAAAAAATAAAATATTAAATTACTTACATAATAATTAGATTTTAAACTTGAAAATTCAATAAAACGAATGTATCTATTTATATTTTATACAGTTCTTGCTTTGTTCAGAATTTAAAATATATAACTATTTAGTAATACGTATCACATTTATTTCAGTTTATTTATTGTTAAAAATTTGACTCGGATATTTTTAAAAAACTGAATATTATTAAAATTATTTATCAACAGCAAAAATCCAACATTTAATGAAAACTCGTTTTTATAAAACATAATTAGGTTAGTAATGATAATTATTTTGGAAACAAGTAAGCTGTATTAAAGTTATAAATTGTATTTGTTTGATAATAATTTTAAAATATCAGCTTTTGTAATGTTTGTATTGGTAAATAAATAGGAAAAAGATAGTGAACCTATTATGTTATTATTAAATAAATATACAACACATTTACAACATTGTTTTATGCCTTTACGTAATTGTTTTATTATAAGAAGTGTTGTTCCGTACAAACTTTGAGAATAATCTCATGCAATGCGTGGATTCGAAAACGTATTTAGTGGGATTTTAAGGGTTACTTGTTACTAATTATTATCGCATTAAATTTTAAATCTAAAATTACAATAATAAATGTACCACTATAATTGTCGTCCATAAAAATAGAGATTTTAGAGGACGGCAGTGCATTTTCATTGTTGCAATAAATTTAATGATATGGATATAGTAAATATGCTAATAAATCCACATTCGTAAGACGGTAAATAGGTTTTCGATTCCACTCATCGACATTGATTATCAAAATTTATATTAAACAACCTGAAACACCCTGTATTTTTATTATTATTTAACGTTAAATTCATTATCTTTTGATGAAAACAGTAATGAAAAAATCAATATTGTCTTATTGCATTCATAGCAAAATCTGATAACAATTTATTATTTCACTAGTGGATTTTTATTAAATTTTAATGATTTAAAAATATACTATAAATGACATTAATCTTAAATTCGAATATACCAATTATATTATACTACACTTAATACAAGTGCTGCTAGTATTGACATTCTAAATTTAGTGTTGCTTTATTTACGTAATTAGTAATTACATTGGCACATCATTATTGTTTTAGATTTCAGACCAGAGCTAGGTTAGGTACTTATAGTCGTTACAGTTATAATTATACCTTGTGTTCCTTACTCAATAATTCAATAACTCAAAAAGTTAAGTTACATACTAGGTCATAAGTTTAACACATGCGTTATTTAAGAAAAATTTTATTTTTAAAATAAAAACCGTTAATATCGTGATACTATTTATACTTAGATAATCCAATCTGTCAATAACACAGTTAATAAATTTTTTTTGTGTCGGAACGATTGCCTCGTTTATAATCTAAAAAATTATTTTTATATTATGACAACCTAATATAAATAACTTACTATTTTAATATAGGTAATGATATTAGATTAATTTACTTTTGTTAAGATATCATTTAATTGTTACGATATTAAATTTAGGAATGTTTTTTTGCAGTGATATACATATATTATATAAATTATTATCTAAATATTAAATATACATAGATATCTAATATAATGTATTTATTATGCAGAATGTTTTACCATGTTTGTCTCTGCAGTTAATAACTTTTTTGTTTTTAAATTATTATCTTGAAAAATGATTAATAATTTCACTATTGGTATAAATTGTTATGTATTTTAGTTTACTTAAACTTAAAATAAAAAACATTACCTAAATGTTTGTTATTATATTTTATTTTTTCCATTTTGGAGCAAATTCATAGTAATATAAAATAATGTAGGTAACTATATGACTAGATATTTTAAAAGTTTATTTATTAACTATTTAAGTAGTTATGTGAGTTTAAAAGTGTATATAATTAACGGATGATTACAGATGATTACAAATAGTGAGATGTGAATACTCTATAATGATATCAATATATACCTATTATATTTGTTTTTACATACACAATTATAAAATTGTTTTTATGATTTTTCAATCTCAAAATTTCATAGAACCAAAGTCATTTTTGGATTTTTATAAAATGTAGATATTATCTGTTTTTTTTTAACAACCGATTATTTTTATCTACGACCTTTTAAAGTCAATTTTTTAAAGCTTAACTAAACATAAAGAAAACCTAGTGGTTTAATTTCTTTTAAATTTAAAGTAATAATATTCCACTTTTTTTTTTACTTAAGTGAGTTCAGTAAGAAAGAAGCAGGGCTGATAAATTGGATCTCAAATGATCTTTTTTCGGTTAAATGGGCCCCGAAAAAAAAGTTAGTAAAATTGAGTTCCTGAAAAAAGTAGTAAGTAATTTGAGTCCCGCAAAAAACAAACTATATATGTTTTTTTTTTTTTAATATCTAGTTAACTTTATTAGAAATCAAATTAATTATATATTATACTGCCTACAGCTAGTAGTATTACTTGGCGTTGCCCGAGTTTCTTATAAATTTCAAACCTTTTTTTTTACACCTTTAGGGATTGAATTTTCAAAAATCCTTCCTTAGCGAATGCTATACATTATAATAGTTATCTGTATGTATAATTCCAGTCCGTTCCGTCTATTGGTTGGTTTGAGCTGTGCGTTGATAGATCACTTCGTCACGTTTTCTTTTTATATATAAAGATAATAAATTATGGTATAAATTGTGTAAATTATAAATTAAATTATTTATATCAAAGGTTTTTAACTCTCTGGAAATAAGTTTCGACGGCAGCGCCGATATCTTTTCTACCGCTTTATTCTTGAGATTATTATTTAACTTTTGCTGGTTAATATCTTATTCGCTAGGTTTATTGCTATTGTGATCATTAAAAATCTCAGTATTAACACCATTTTGAGTAGTTTTAAGAAGCACTTGCGTGTACTTTTGCAGTAGGTTCATCTCTGTACACCATTATTCAACAATTTGTGAAACCCTTACTTATAACTGTTTTTAAAAAAATCATAGTAGTTTTAGTTTTTTCACTAATCATTTTTATCAATTTCAAATTATTCTACATTTTATATTATTTTTACCTTTAATTTGATAAGAGGTTAATTTATTCTATCTAATATTTAAGCTAGCAATACAGAATTTGAACTGCTGAATCTAAATTCATGCTGTCCATGTGTAAGATAGAGACAACATAGTATGCATGGAACTACTGAACGTAATTTTTAGTATGTTATGTGTTAGTAAGACGGAGACAATACATGACGTCATCTTAACATTGCAGTTTACCTATTGATGTAGGAATAAACTGTAATACTACAATAGTACTTAAAATAATAATATTCTATTTTTATTTTTTAATCTTTCAATGATTATTTTAATTTTCAAAACAAAATATTACTCTTAATAGTATTAAGGATTTAAAAATAACCACTACACACACAAATATATCAGGGCCGGCTTTAGATACAATCGACGTGTGCGATGACACAGGGCCCCAAAATCAAAAGAGCACGCAAGGGGCATCTAAATTAGAATTTGAGATGGGGTGACAGGCCCCAAAATAACTCTTGCACTGAACGCTGAAATAGTTAAAGCCGGCCCTGACATCTATAATATAGAAAAGAAAAAAATTACATAATAGTATAAAAGTTCTGGTAAAAGTTGATGTTAGAAAATAATTGTGTAACCCAATAATTGGTACACCTTATTTTTATTTTTTTTAGATGTATTTTGAATTGAAGATAACTTATTAGTTATTATTTATTATAGTTATTAGTTATTAACAATAATGTTTTATATGCGATTGACACTTAATAAATACAACCTGTGTTTATATTTTTTATTTTGAGAATCTTTTCAACTATGTAAATTAGGTAAAATAGTGCGTGATGATATTTAAAAATTTTTATTTTTTTTTTATTTTTTTAATTTATAAATTAAATTGAACAAATGAACCTTGGACCAGTTATTACTTTCGATATTTGTAATGAAGGTTTAAAATAAATTAACTCTAGTTGGTAGTCATTTTACAGTTATATAAATTGTAAAATTGTTGCTTAATAATTAGATTGATATTTAAAGTATGATTAACTATATAGAATTTTTAGTGTCTACGTTCAGAAAAAAATACAAGAATAAAAAATTGTAATTTAACAATATAAATTTTCTATTTTTGCAACTTTTATTAGTATAATATTATGTTATTTTAATACTTACAGTGATATCAACACGCATTGTGTTTTTAATTAAATTGTTTAGTGTATTTGGCGTTGTAGTTAAGTATAATAATTTGAAAACTTTTAACATAATAAATAGTGAATTATTTTGATATCTTCTAAATATATAACACTTTTTTTTTAATTTTTATTTTTATTTTTTATTTAAAATGATTTTAAAATTAAAATAAGTAATCACTAGTCATTGTAAAAAAAAGTATTAAATAAAATAAAAACAGCTTTGAATTTAGTTTAATACTGCATGTTGTTAATTACTATAATATAGTAATTTGGTGTGATAATATTAAAAAGTCTGTGTAATATATTTTGAAAGTGTACATGGGTTAAGTTATTATTTATGAGTTTAATATAGTAATTATAAAGTTTATACTTATTTAACATTACGTTCAATAAACATAATGCAGTATACCTACTATACTTATTTTAAACATTATTTTGTATTTAATTAAAATAAGTCATGATCATGTTTTGTAAAGTAATTTTTTTAAATTTACGTATTTGTTGGATAATTATTAATTATTTTTTAAAATGTTTATGGTATGTTTATTTATCATTAAAATAAGATAATATATATGTCAGATGTCTGTATTAAAATACACAATTCTTCTGGAATAAGAAACGAATTGCAATTTGCAAACTATTGTACTCTATAAAATGCCTGTTGAAATATGATTCAAGTTATTGCTTAAAATGTTTGTTTTGACTTATGTTATTATTCGTATATTTATGTTTTTAGTCAGTAGAATGCGAGTCGTAATTTTCGTTGGTAATAAATCGCAAACTTCTAATAATAATTATTATTCTAATTTTGTCGAAAAATATTAAGTTGCTACTCTTAAATATCTTTTCACATGTTCTGTGTCAATGGGTACCACGTGTATAGTGTATATAATTTAATAATTGTATTAGTCAATATACATTATATCATATTTGCAATGTTTTCGTGTTAGTATAATTGGTACAGACGGTATTGTATTTTTTGAGCGGTGGTTATATAATTTTTTAATGTAAAATAATATAAGTACAACTCTACCGTCAATGGGTGGTTGTGCACTTTAAACAACTTTGGGTCTGTATTTTCGCCCATAATAATTTTTAAACATTATTATACTGTTAAAACCGTCACTATGTTGTTATAAATATATGATTATATGTAGGTACACGTACCTATATATTTCCTATTTAGCGATAACGAATTAGTTTTTATTAGTGGCCGGGGCCTTGAAAGGCGAATCGATAAGCCATTATATTTTTAAGAATGATCACTACGCGACGGGTACAGGGGAAACAAGGACGTCTAGTTTGCAGTACACCAGTCAAAATATGACTTCTTTCTTGTTTATAATATACTCAGAATTGTCTTTTCCTTTGTCCTCCAACAGTAGTATTGGCGATATTATATTACAACTACTAGGTATATGTATAAAGTAATAAAGTATGCATGTTAATCTATATCGTGACTGCTGATTAGTGACGTGCGTCGTGTACACTGTACACATTCTTAACTTTAAGCTGTAGTTTTGTCGAGACATAAAAATGTCTCTGAAATCAATTTCATCGCTATATTTTGATATTTTTTTGCGGTTAGAATGTTTGTACCTCCCAATCAACTAATTGATACATTTTAAATTAAATAATTTTTAGTTTTTATATTATTATGACGCTTTTTGATTAGACCTGGCAGATCCAAGGCTTTTTATGTTAAAATAAATATAATTATATAATATAATATTTAATGTTTATGATCAATCAAATGTCTGTTTTCTTATTATCTGGAATATATTATTTTAATAATTAAAATTGTTTTAAACTTTATTTGCATTATAAATTTTAGCTAAAAATTAAATAAATAAATACGATATCGTTCGATTATAGAATTGGTTGGCCTAAATAATTTACCTGACTGTTATTGAGCAATAATACACCAATACTGATTAAAGTTATATTTTACATAGATTAGTGAAAAGTTTCTCGGTTATTAATATATTACAAGCATCATTTATATATATTATGCCTCTAATTGTATAGATATTTTACGATTTTTATTAGTTCACCATCTGTCTTAGAAGTATTGTAAAACTCGTTTTTATATATTTTTATTCAAAAATAATGTCCGATTTGCGTTGTATACATTTACGTGACTATGTACATGACTTATTTTTTAAAATTTCCACGGAAGTTTATTTTTAGAATCTACTTTTCATCAGTTAATTTTCATAATATTACACAAAACCAATATTTGTTTGAATTAAGTATTTAATTTATTAAAGTATTTACCTTTTTTTTTCAATGCCTATCATGTTGTTAAACAAGCATTTTTATTCGTTCCAATTATAATACATTATTAATTTATGTAATGTGTGGATGTCATTGAATATCAAAATACATTATAAATTCAAAGAAAAATTATAATTATATTTAAAAGATAATTTAAATAATTATTCAAATATAACAATATGTTATTTTTTTTTTTGTTTTAAATGACAATTTAATATGCATTAGTTTAATAAAAAAAAATTGTCTACTTGATAAATATTTTTAAATCATGAACATTTAGTTAATGTTTAATGAATCACTATAAACTAACTGAAGATTATTGGTACCTGATAATTGGTATAGTTTAATGTTAAATATGTTTTATAGGCATTACTGATATAAGAATAATAAGATACATTTAAAGGTCGTATCATTAAGAATTGCTGGATTCAAATTGTTTTCAAAAATTATGTATTGTATTTAGTATCTTACAAAAGTTGCTTGATATTTTTTTTTACTGTCGTTATGAAATAAATGTTTAGAAATTGTTACAAAACATTTGTAATCCTTTTGAAAGTAATTAAAACATAATATGTTAAAAAATAATTAATATTAATAATATATTATTATTAATAGTTACCTAATATCTATTATATATGTATGTATAAATTATTTATCTTAGTGATAATTCAAAAATATTTACTTGTTATTTGTTTTTAAGACTACTAACTATTTATAAAATGTCCTATAAACATGTTATTTAAATAAGTCTCCCTCAAAATTATCGTGTCCTATTTAATTTATTTAACTATAGTACCTATCTAATATAAATCTTAATACTAATATAGTTATGCATAGGTACCTATTGTACGAAAAATGTATTGATAGTGTATTACAACTAAATATATACTTAAATTATACAGTATTCATTAATTAATTATGTACCTATACTTTTTTTTATCGCATTACATAATCTATCATTGTTTGTTTAGGAATTAAGTGTCCAGTATGTTCAAAGTTTGTTTTACCTGACGAGATAGAAGTACATCTAGTTATGTGCTTGACCAAACCTAGACTGATTTACAACGGTAAGTCATGAAATGTTTATTAGATCAAAGTTTTATACGTTATTTTAAAAATTAAATATTATCAAATACATATAGTGCATCGTGCATGTCTTAATAATTATTGTAATTAAATATAATTTATATGTGGTTTAACCTTTTTTATAATACTGTTCACTAACGTTATTTATTATTATTAATTATCGATATAATGATTTAATTATTGTTGTTATTTTGTAGAAGACGTTTTAAAAGATGATAAAGGTGAATGTGTCATATGTTTGGAAGAACTGATACAAGGTGATACCATAGCCAGGCTTCCTTGTCTTTGCATATATCATAAAACGTAAGTATAATCAAAATCGATACTTCACTATATTTTTTAAACTACTTTAAATAGAGAAAAAAGACATATAATTTATTTTTTAAATATATTTGTAATTTTAGGTGTTACTATTAACTATTAAGACTTATAGTTTTTATTTTAAAATATCTAGATAATCATTATTTATGTGCAGTGAGGTACCTAACTTAGCCTTTTTATTCAATGTGACATTACCACACGAGTACCAAACTGTTAGCACATTGCTTAATTCCCATTTGGCATCGTTTATTAAATAAATAATTTATACATCGGCGATGGACCCCATTGAAGCCTGAGCTTACCTTCCTTAGCGAAAGCTAGCATAATATGTGTAGACTCAAGACTTCCGTGGGGTGCACAATTTTTTAGCATTGAACAACGAGGATAGCTGAGACAGATCCCGACTTATCCTCTTACAGTTTAAAGTTTTAAATTTAAATATTTATATATTTAATTGAAGTCTTCTCGGGCCAGCCGTAGCCCGCCACCCTAGACTTCATGTTTTTTGAAGTTAACTTCTTGACCCGGCTTAGCTGCTCGCCAGTCCAAAACGTTTCTGTTAGTTCTGCAACATTTTTAAGGGTCGGCTGGTTAGCCCGTCGGCCTGGCTTCTCGTACATTTCTAGGTGTAGGGGATGTACTGCCTTCCTCCAGAGTTAGGTTTGAGTAGTTTTCTTTCTGCGTCTCTAGTTTTGTTGACATCTTGCCCTGCTCTTTTCCTTAGCCTCTCGGGCCACGACTTGATGGTGGAAGCTTTTTGCATCTTTTCGCTATTTGCCTAGACGGTTCCTCAAGCCATGCGTATGTAACTACTAGGGCCCCGGAACGCACCTGCCTCTAGTTAAACTTTTCGAAAGGATACTAGGATGCATAGACTTCAGTCAGTTGGCTGTTTCCCTCTGGCATAGGAGTTAAGCTGGGGAGAGACGATACTAATCGATTGTTCTTTGTTGTTGGCCCGAAGAGTCTCCAATTCGCGGCCTTATCTCTTTCGTCTACCGAGCCTTCAGTCGTTATTGTCGGTGCTGGCCTTCTGATCGCTGTTGTTGATCCGCCGATGATAGGTTTTTTACAGTTTTTCTTTTGTGCCTTTTCCGTGAGCCGGAACCGTAGTTCCATTTCCAATCGGCACCACTTGGAGGTGGGGATAGGACTTTGCACGACCAAGTAGGACTTTGCGTGACCTACCTAACCTCGCCTAATTTATGAGTAGAGTCGGGATAACCCCCCTCCCCAAGGGCCAAAAACAAAATAAAAAATTTAGTTTTAAAATGCTTAGAATAAAAAATATACACGTCACTATTTACTCAAAATCTGAATATTTTAAGTATGGCTTATGATAGAAATTATTGTGTTGGGTGAAGCACTCGGATAAACATGTATATAATTGAATCCTCCTCCTACAATAAAACAATGTACGCTAATGCCTATATAAATGTTTTTTTTTAATTATAAACACTTTTTTAACATTATTATATAACCGCGAACTACGAATAAGCGCATACCTTTTATGCGTTCAGCAATGACCTGTGAATTTAAATTAATTCAAAACTAATTTTTTTATATAGTGGTTGTACTGATTTCATTTAAGAAACTTTAATTACTCTTGACTAAATCTGCAAAATAGTTCTAAATACGCTTATTGTAGAGCTATTTATATCTGCATAAAATCGTTATTTCGTCATTTTTGTTCGATTATTTGTTTGATATCTTTAAATCTATATTATAATACAGCTACATTAACAACTGTTATTGTTGTCCATTTAAACCTGTGGTCTACCTAGCATGACGTAAATAATGTCTCCTTTCATCAATCACGTAGTCAGAATTTTGCTTTTTAGTGGAATGGATAGAGGAGATCGATAATTTAATATTTAATATGGAGGGCTTAATTATCCCTCATAATTTTGGTAATTGGTATGCTGATAACCTGGATTTGTTTACATTTTTACAGCAACCTTTAAACAAATTACAATTTCAATACATGGTTAGTCTTTTATAATACTTTACTGAACACTGAAATAATTTTTAGATTTTCCTGAAATTTCGTAGAGGGCTGCAACCTTCTTAGCCACACTGGTCAAATGCCATTGCTTCATTTTAATAACTATTTTTATTAGTTTGTCTAAATTGTTTTCTAGTAGTCTTAAAAATGATTTCCCTACGTTATTTGTTATTTTATGCAAACGTTCCATTGGTAATAAAATTATAATTATGTTACTGCGATAGAATATAAAAGACGTATAACAGATGTTTGAAGAAAATAGTAAAGTAAATAAAAACAATTATTTTATTTTGGACTGATGCCCTAACCCTACTCTTTAGCTCTTGAAATTTAGGGATATTTTTGGTTTTGGCTAAAACTCAACGGATGTTCCAAAATCTAGTTCAGCGAAGACAAGTTCCTTTCATTTAGATTTTTGACATTCCTTAATCAAGGTTAAACAAAACAGGGATTTAGTTTCCGAGTCATTAAACTCATAACATGTAATTATCTCTCTGTTTATGTTTTAAAATTATACTATACAAATAATAATTGGTGTAATACTGTAATTATAATTTAAGTCAGTATAACTTGATTAAATTTGCAATGTACTTGAATAAAATGTGAGATACAGAATTTAGGCTACTGAGAGGGTTACATGATAGTAACTTATTTTGACATGATGTGTAATTTATTTTTTGTTATAATTTTAATCATTATTGCATTTGTAAAATGATTTTAAACAAGTTAGATTACACTAAAAATGGTGAATAATTGCTCTATACCTTGTCAGCTTACATTATATATATACGTATTTTTTTTCATCGGTATTTAATTTTTTAATTGTAACTTTTGTTATATATATATATATATATATATATAGGTACAAACTATTTAGTAGTATTATTCTATTTTGGGCAAAATGTAATATACCTTATATTGGGCTATAGATTAAATAGGTACATAATATATTTATTATTGTTTGTCATTTTCATAACGTGTTATCGAAGAATAATAGTAAATGTTATAAATTACAGTTTCATAGTTGTAACGATTGTTGATTATATAGTAAAATAAATCTATGGTATATTAGTATCCATAATATAATACAGTTTTGATTATTAATTGAATTTAAATGATAATATAATACGTATTATAAAACATTTAAATGATTTGAGTAGGTAGCTAAGCAGCTTGTGTTTTGGTGATTTGGCTGATTACTAGTATTACTCCATACTCCGTAGTCACTTGTGTATGATATACACAATTTCTCGGAATACGTTATTTTAAAATTGAAATGACTACCTTTGACTATGTTGTTACATAATAATTTAGATCATTTATAATTTATTCCATTGAATATTGTACATTTTTATTATTCATACTGCAAAGAAATCGTCTTTCGTGTAATTTTCATATAATTACGGTATCTGTAATATTTTCATAGTATAGATACCTTATTAGTTGAAGAAATAGGCATCTTGCAAAATAATTGATGTTTTACTAATTTGCATTAATCAATAAGAAATTATACGAGTGTTGCGTCATTCTGTGTATTCTTTTTCATGTTATAAGTCATTTAGACAATATTTTAATTGTAAAACTATTTAGTGATTAACTGTTTAGATTAAATAACTATTTATTTAATTAAATATGTATTTAGATTTTAGTGTGTAATATTTTGTGTTCATGTCTGCCATATTTTTAATACAATAAATGTTAAACATAAAATAAATAATATAATAATGTTCTTCTTACTAGTTTGGTACTTCGATGATATAATGGTTCCGGCCAGTAACATTTACAATATAACTATTTTTTACAAAATGTATCTTTATAATATAATATTTTTTAAAACTAAAAGTCCGTTAAAATCTGATAGTTCAAAAAATATAAAATGTGGTTCCACATTAAGGAACTGATTTTAATATTACATAGTCTCAAATTGCGATTTGTTGATAATTATTTTTGTGAATTAATTGACTTGGTGAATTAAAATGTCAGAAGACGATAGTGAAATGTTTATAATTGTCTTATCGAGTGTATGTTTGTGTTATTTTTGGACTTGGCCTAAATGATGAGTCGACCATAAGAATAATTAGAACGAACATGAGAACAATAAATACGAATATCAAAATATACGACTGATACTACGGTATACGGACCACTGACAGAGGCAACTTGACATAAAAATATCAATTGATAGAAGATGAAATATGAAAATCTTAAACCAACAGTTTATGAATAAGACGCATTTATTTGAAATAATTAAAGTACTTATACGAAGGGTTATTATAAAATGCCGAGTGTTGCGTACATTATGTATGTTCTAAAAATTATATTATATGTATTATAATATATTATCCCTGGGGTCTCCAAACATTTTTATTCAAGGGCCACATAAAATAAAAAAAAGCTCTTAACGGGCCAAAATGTATGAACACATAATTTTTAGTTTTGTAGAAATATATATAATTTTAAATATTTAAAAAATAACTCTTACAATATGCCTACTTAAATATACTTAATTTTAATAATATATTTTTATTAATGAGAAACATGAAATTGATATTTTTTGCCAATATTTTATCAAATTCAGATTCTGGGTTACTTATTCCAATTTTCAAAATTGATTCCAAATGTTTGTCAGACATGGCTGATCTATATTTCAATTTAACGTATTTCAATTTAGAAAAGGTTTGTTCACACAAATAAGTAGTAGCAAATATAGATATATATTTAATTGTAAATTATTTTAAATTTGGATATTGAGTATCTGGAAGAAATTTATAAAAATCAACCAAAGTCTCTTCACTATATTTGATTCTTAATGCATCAAAAAACTGCAAATCAATCGTTTCCATTTGTAGAGCACCCTCTACAAATTAGGGACAACTTTTCAACATCACAACTAAACGGATTCTGAAAAATATTGATTTCTTCAAATTTGACGTCAAGGTTTGAAAAACGATGTTGTAATTGAATTTTAAGTTCAGAAATTATTTTTTGAGCAAAGTTACATACATATTTTTAGATTATTTACTGTCATTTGGCGGGCCGGTGAAAATTTGTTCACGGGCCGGATGCGGTCCGCGGGCCGTAGTTTAGAGACCCCTGTATTATCCAATAGAAGTTATTACCTAATTTAAATAATATCTATTAAATATTTTAGATTCCGAGAGAAGCAGATTAAAGGGTTTTATGTGTACATGACTCCATATTTTGATAGAAAGAATTCTCCAAACATTTCATATTATGCTTTATACGAAATCTCAGATGTCATCTATACTAGGTTTAGATGTCGTTACTCGTGATGACTAGATAAATAATAATAAATAAACAATGAAACACAATTAATAGAATAGGTCATCTATGTTTTGTCAAAATAAAAAAAAAAACTTATTTAAACGACAAATAATAGAAACAGTTGAAAAAATTATGCATTGTGCATAGCTTTTACCATAGATTGTTCATATTAAAATTGGTGTTTGTTAGATACTATAATGCTTAGAATGATGGCAAACCTTTTGTATTTGCTTGTCAAGTTAATATTGTGATTGATTCTTTTTGGCCGACGTGTTATAATTTATAAAATTAATAATTTAAAAAAAACACAATTTTTTCGCAAAAATATATAATATTGTAACAATATAATAATTTCTAAAATGTGTGTTGTTTCGCGACTACCTTTGCCCGCAATTTATCATAGTCTCACTACGCTCTATCGCACCTTTCAAAATAGCCATATACAGATATTTTGTTAACTGATGAAATTAAACTAAACTACAATTTATTATATATAATGAATATTATAATAATATAATGAAAAATAATTTCATAAAAACTCAGTTTACCAAATTATATAAGTGACACTTGAAAAGCGTTCATGTGTCATCCCTGCAATCATTGCTCTACACGTTTTTAAAAATAAATTTGTTTTATCGTTGTAATGTCTGTTGAAAATTATAGCTAAACATAATTTTGATATAATATAAGAGACGACATTATATAAATTTTAACTAGCGGTTTTTTATGTTTAGCATCGATCGTAATTTATAACATAATATGACGATGCCGTTTCTGTTGGTTTTATGATTATTTTGCGTACCTACCTACAGGTATTAAGTAGTGTGAATTAAATTAAAAGATTATTGACCTAGGAAGTACTCATGTTATTTTGAACTTAATGCATAATAATTTTAATCGGAGAAGATATGTTGAACGTTTGTGTACATTGTGTTACGTGTTGAGAGTTTCAAGGTTTCTCATTTTCGTACAATAAATTTAAAAGGCGTATTTATATAGAAGTTTGGTAACGGCTCTAGTACAATTTAATCAATACGAGAAAGAATGTCATTTTTGTTCGATTATAGAGGCACATTTATTGCAAGAATTAATGATAACTCTGGTCTCTAAAGAATAAGAGATCTCACGTATAATATGTTGTTGGTTATTGTTATAGGCATGCGCACGGGTCAGCTGGGTGTGCTCTTGCTGCCCCTGAACGGCTCAGATAGTTTTTAAAAGGTCGAACGAGTCCAAGCTAAGTGGTTGTCGTATAATGCTCAATATAAAATTTTTTAGATAGGTGTACAAAAAGTGTATTAAATTACCAAGTGAATCTATTTTATATTTAAAGGTTATCTATTTATCTTTGTATTTTATTAACATTCATTAAAAATTTATAAAATAATGTCATATAAAGTTTAAAATATTATTTATTTATAGTTAAATTGATTTCTAAATTGCCTAATCAAAATATTTAATTTGAGGGGTTATATCGTATATATTTATAACAATATGGAAGATAAAAAAAATTATTTGTGGGCTGTTAAGAAAAAAAATTGGCTGGAATCAATGTTTGCTACACCTGACCTAATAATCTACTCACTCTAATGATTATTGTTGGTATACTGCAAAACAAACCGACCAATGTTTTTGATACTGATAATGAATATAGAGCGAAGTTAAAATGTACATCTGACTGGACAGGGTTTAATTTTTTTTTAATAAGAAAAAACAGTAGAAACTAAAAAAGCAAATAAATCCTTGTTTGAATATAATTAATTTTATAATAATTTCTATTAATTATAAAAATTGTATTTCTAATTCGATTACGAATTGCAATTAATTTAATGAATAGCCTTTATATAGGATTTGCTGTATTATATATTTTTTTATCATGGAATGTTTGCGTCAATTATACCGTATAGTGTCACTTGTTTAAATAATTGTAATAATTATTTCGGTTTGTTTTTATTTCAGATGTATAGACCGATGGTTCGAAGTGAATAGATCGTGCCCTGAGCATCCCGGAGATTGAATCGTTTATACACAGACTTCGAACAAAATCTGAAAAGGGGAATATAAGATAATATAACAAATAATTGTTGCGCAGCTATATATATTATGATTAATAATTATTTAAATTTTTTTAATGACTTCGAGAAGTTGAAACGTCAATCCGGAACTATATATTATTACCATTTATTATTACCAATACTATAAATAATATAAATATATGCGTATAAATTAACTTAAAATAATGTGCACGATAAACAAATAAATAATGTAAAAATTATATCATCTATAATATGCTTTCAATATTTTGCAATTCGGTTGTGTACAAAGGCTGATACAACTGTTGATTGTCAGTTTTCGATCGATTTTTTTTTTATTTATTAATTAAGAAAATGATACGTGAACTAACACAAATTACTCTAAAAATGTTATTCTTGACTGTGGAGTATTTTTTTTTTTATACAAATTGTTTATTTATTGTTTAATGCTTTATAAAACTTATAAAGTCGAGCAATGTTCGGTTGAGATAAAATTTAAAATAAAATAAAAATCATTTTTTTTTTATAACTTTATTTTTACTACATAATTATATAGTTGACATGTTACATAATACAAAAAAACTGTACATATCATTTTGTGTTTTTTTGTTTTCTAGATTTATTCTCCCACTTTTTTATTGGTACATTTACATGTCTTGAAGTAAAAACTACTACTAAATCATAACATAAATGTTTTAAATTCCACCTTAACTTTTCTATATAGAATGAGTTTTAAATTAATGTTTTGTATGTGTAAACTGATCATAAATAAAATGTTATTGTATATTTTATAAATGTTCCGAATGAATCAGTATATATATATAGCTATTCCAGAGTTTAAATATTATGTTTTATATTATTTTTTCTGATTCCATATTGTTGATGGTCAGAAATATATATCATTTTATTTTAATTTTAATTTCAATTGTAAGAAAATTTGAATAGACTTAAGCGTTTTGTCGTTATTTTAATTTACATACGGTGCATTGTAACTTTGTTTTGTTTTATTTTATTATTTTTTTTTCTTTCAAATTTTATAACTGATCAAGGATAGTTTTTGTAACTTAGTCGGGGCTACTCTTTTTACGATGTAATTTAGATTCTCGTTTTATTTATGTAAAATTGTTTTTAAACTTAAAGTATGCTGTTATATAAAATATGATATAACCAATAATATAAATATAATTATTCAAGTGTTTAAAAAAATCTTGAATATAAAACTGAAAATATTTTGATTGATATTATTGAATTGCATTTACCCCAAGTCCCTTATGCCCAATTGCCATTTCAACTATATTATTATAGGTTGCGCACACATAGCTACAATGGCTGGTAACTGTGAAATGCTCTGTAAACCGCTATTGTGCTATGAACATTAAACTATTATCCCGCTTTAATTCCGCATACTCCATCCGTCATATTTTGATATATAATATATTTATAAATTGTAAAAATCATAAAATAAAAAAATAAAAATAGTGATTTATAGTATTATGTTGAACAAAAATTTTAAAGAATACAATTTTTTTTCTCATTAAGAACAATGTTTAATTTGTATGAGAGTAGGTAAGTTTGTGTCTTGTAATTATATATGCGCGTATATTTTTCAATGCAAGGGGTTGTAACGATAATGCAAAAGTCTTAACCAACACAATTTTAGTTTCGTTAAGTTTTATTGTTTCTTAATTTGTTCGTATATAAAATGTAATATGTAATTGTATAATTACTGAAAACGAAAAAAATGTTTTTGGTTTTCGTTGACATTAACATAATTATTATTTTTACAACTACATTTATAAGACCTAATCTAATCTATTTTATTGTGATATATTTTAAACATGAATGTATAATGTATGATTAAAAAGACCATATTATTATAAAAATACAGTGTTTAGACTCATTCGATACATTGTATTTGTTATTTTTTTTCTGTCTGTTAACAGTAGACAAAATGCTTAAAAATCAAATTCAGTATTTTTTCTGGTGGGAATGTGAATCTAGATGGTACTTTTGAGTGGTCAATGTTGAAAATTCTCAGTAATTTTCAAAAGTGCCGGAAAAAACAAACAATTAAGGAAAACAAGGAATTTTTACGCAAAACCAGTTTTTTTGACAAAATCGAAACAAAAAAACATGGGCAAGTGGGTACCACCCTGCTGTACAGTCGTAGGTGTCGAGTCGGTCACTATAATGGATGTATAAATTTGAGTTCAATGATATAAAATTAGTGTATATCTACGAAACTGATTCTGAGTGGAGACGGTCTGTCAGCCTACATTTCTATGTATATTTTTATGATATTATTGCTATTGAATTAATTAATTTTATTATTAAACATTACTACATTAGTAATACAGTAGGTTGAATTAAATTTTTCCAATAATATTGCATTTAAAAACGTCATTGTGTGTTTAAATAATAATATACTTTAAATGTTTCAAGTACTAACAAATAATTAATTTTATCAGGAATTATAAGAAATCTAATGACAAAAGATCGTTTAATTAATTTGATTTATCTAGTTATTTTCTGGACATACAAAAACACGAAAATTATTTTATATTAAATTGTTTAGTATTTATAACAAATAAATATTAATATTTTTAATATATTTTTTACTTAAATGAGCAGTATTCTTTAAATAAATTTGACATTGTTTAAAAATTGTATCCAATTTAAAAATCATGTATTACTTTTATTTTTGATTAGTATTTACTATTTAGATATGAATTAATTTTTCTTAATAGAAATTAAAAGTCGAAACTAAATCAGTTTAATATGTTCTAAATAAATTTATCTTTCACAGCACGAAAAATATATTACTAATATAGTGAAAATGTAGAAAATTCCGTTTTATTTTTAATCAGATACTATCTCTTTAGGAAAACTTGAGGGAGAAGAATCCCTATTCCAAAGCTTTTCATTGGAAACTATTTATGGAAAATAATACAAAGGTCCAAAATTGTTGCTCCCCCCCCCCTAATAAGAATTTTCTGGCTACACGCATTTTCTGTCTGATAGAGAGGTCCTATTGGAGTGAGTGGTTGGAGACTTAGGGATTTTGACTGATCGCTAAATTATAATAAATAAAATATGATAAATATAATAATAATAATTTAGTTATAGCCTATATAGGTGGTTATAGTATAAGGATAGTGTTAATTTTAATCCGTATCAGAGGGAGGATTATCATAATTTGAATAATTTAAAACTACTGTTTTTATATCAAGTAATATAATAAGTAGTGTAGTATACAAATATATAATAGAATAATTCATTATTTTTAGCTCCGTCGCATGGATGTTATACATTTTTTTTTTATTTAATGAGATTTTAACAAAATATAATATCTCGACAATTATGAATAATGATACATAAAGCTCACACTCTTAGATTTAGAAGTCTGATTGCAGTATAAAACTGAGTGTATGTAAATTATATTAGCATTGTCAGTTGATAAAGCGTCCATGAGCGAAATGTTATAAATTTAGTTAGTTAAAACGAGAATATCCTTCAAAAAAATGTATTTGTTTTTAAACCTAAATCCCGTAGCCCAACTACCCGAAAAAAATTGTATCTGGTTTTGAATGCAAAACCCAGAAACAATTTTATCAGATTTTGAATGCAAAACCCATTGCCTGTAAATAATTTGACACATTTTTGTACTTTATACCCGTAACTTTCAAATAATTGCACCTTGCACCAGGTTTTGAATGTGAACCCACAATCAATTGCACCCAATTTCGAAAGGGAAACCCCTTAAACCCTCACAATTTTTTCGGATTTCTAATACGAAACCCGTAAGTACCCAAAAATTTTAACCCATTTTTATTCCTTGAACTTATAGTTACTATATGACAAATACAAATCCCTCAGCGCCTGCAGCATTGCTTGCTTTTCAATACTAGTGAGCTGGAAATGGGCAAATACGTCAAAATAAAAAGTTATAACTTAAAACCAATTAAAACCTATTAAATGTATAATTTGATATTTATTTATTTATAATATTTTAATATATTATATTGATGTATAACAGACACATGTTATATGCGATAAGTGCAGTTTTCGCTGAATAATCTTTGTGAATTATTATTGTCTGTGTGAACACGTTCTCGTTTATGATGTGGATTATGCCTACCGGGGACACTCCACATTAAAAAAAAAAAGCGCCACGTGTAATATTACCTTATACTTTTAAACAACATAGACGATGTAATATCATATCGTTTAACAAACGTAGGTGATAAGGAAACTTATACCACAATGCAACATTGTCATCCTACATCGCGTACTTTCACGTACCTATTTAAAGTTTCAATGCATACTATAATAATAATATTTATTTGACATCAAATTACTAGCATATTATAAATATAAGCGTAGATAATACAATTATATTATAATATAATATATATTATATGGGTACACAAATTATAGAGAAAATGATTTTGGACCAAGGTCCAAATTTTATCTTGTATCTTCCACGGGCCTTAAAACAAATAAATAAATACTTATCCTATATACGTATTTTAAATAGTCACAAGATCGATAATAATAAGAATATAAGAACGTCATGAAAATTCCTCGGATCGGAGAGTAAAGCACGTCAAAAAATGGAATCGTCCCACTCTTGTCCGGGTGCAACGTAATCGTCGTCATCGTCGTCTTCCTCACGGTCATCCGGTACTTCAGTCGTGGTAATGGCAGGAACACGGTCAACAGTATCCGGGGCAGGCTCTCGTTGGTGGATCATATTGTCGAAATGCTTACCACCGGACGTGTTACCGCCGCCAACATAGTCGTCCGAGTCCGTCCAGTAACTCTCGCCATCGCTACCTTGGTCGTGCACGATGACTGACCGCGGTAGCAAATAGAACGTGCTCGGGTCCGTGCCCGGTCTCGGTATCCATACGTGGTCGAACTCGGATGTGGATCGGTGTTGGTGCCGTTCGTTGTACCGCTCGTACGGATGAGCCAGAAACAAGCCAAACAGGTCATAATGCACTACGCAAGCCATCGCCACGAGTATTGCCTGTGGAACACGGAAATACGCACGCGTTAATGAATTTATGTGGAATATGCACGTATTGCTCTGTATTTTTTTTTTTTTTTTTATTGAGGATAAAGATGAAATCTGAATATCGATCAATGACATTCTAATTCGGATTTATTCAATAGTAAAACGAATAATGCATTTTTATTTTTATGTTTCTGCAGTTTTTTTTTTTTATTATAAACAATCAACTTATTTACAGATTTTAATTCTAACAATTTTTATATATAAAAAAAAAAAAAATGTTTTTAAAAAACCGGGGAAGTTGCTCTACTGAACTATAATGGTAAGCGTGGAATACTCGAGTGTTCTTCATCATTGAGTATGTCACTGTAATGCATGTGTTAATATGAGTTTAATGATAAATATTTGTATACGATAGAACGATTTTTATCGAAGACGGTTTGTCAGCATATCTGCAAAAAAATTCACTATTTTAACAATTTTTTTCAAAATTTGATACTAAGTTGTTATATAAAAAAAAAATTGTGACTAGGAGGTATGTATTAAACTTTGATTTTTCAAAAATTGGTTTTGTGTATATATTATTTTTTCTCAATTATTTTGAAAAGTACTAAGAAATTTCTTTTCTCGACCTCCCAAAGTATTAACTAGAACCAATTTGCTACCATACATCTCCATGGAATAGATGAAGATTGGATCATTTTTTCTTTTATAAAAATATAGTCTTTAGACACAAAAATAAAAATGAAAATATAAAAAAATTACATTCATCAAACCTGAAAATAATAATGTCAACAATTAAACATAGTTAAATAATCTAGTCAACCTTTTGGTGAAAATAAATAAGTTCCACTGTGACACATAAGATATAACTTAGCTATTATCATCTGAAATTTATTTTTGGAAGTCATGATATTCCTTAAGTACCTATCTAGAGTTCGATTAATATTCGATATTCATACCTCAACATTCTTAGAAAAGTATTCAGCTTCTGAATAATATGAAATCAATATTGATTGCCGTTTAAAATAAGCAAAAAAAAAAAAACCACACAAATTCACAAATTCATAATAAAGAAAATTAATGTTGCAGATATCCATTAAATATATCACTCAGCACTCTGTACAAAATATTATATTTCGATAGTTCCAATTTTTATTTCTTTTGTTGTGCTTGTAGCACCGATTTTGTTGGTTATACTATTATGGAAGGATATTATATTTTCAGCTTTATGAACTTAGAGCGTACCAGGTGATCCATTTAAGTGTCTATACTCATTATTTTGAAAATATTTTTTTTTACATAATTTGATGTTTGGGGGCTGGAGTGGCGCAGTGACCACGCAGTTGACTATGACACACACAGTTATCGGTTCGATTCATAGCAAAGTGCAAAAAATTTGTGTGATTCTACGCAATCACCTTATTCCCGTTCTGTCGTTCGATTGCGTCATCCAGTTTCCAACTAGATCCCATTCCACTGTGAGTGAAGGCCGCACATATCTCCTCTTGGAGAAGGGGGTAGTACATGCAGTGTGAGATAGTAGTGATATATACAAAAATAAATAGATCACATGATCTCCCTACTATTCACTTGTGATAAGTATTGACGAAGACCTTGAGGTCGTTTCGATGAACATTAGAACAAAAAATTTAATGTCATTTCAAAACAACATTTCTGAAATAAAATTAAATTGTTTACTATTTTTTATCGTTATTATTTTTTAAGTTTTTTTTACTTTTTTGAATGACACCATTTTTTTATTTGAATACATTATGTATATTTTACTATAATTTATAAGAGTATATAATATATCTATACCTATACACATTCAGCGCCGACTTTTTTTTTTAAACAGTTGACCCATTAAAAAGGTGGCACCAAAATCAGAAAAACAAGTGATTTTTCATTTGTTATTAAATTAATAAAGTCGATGGATCTGGGTATACTTAAATTATTATTAGAGCTACTATTTTTTAAATTGTCAATATAAATACGTATAATATTATAAAAGTTATACTTAATCTCCATTAATGTTATTTTGGTCATTATTCAACTTTTAATAAATGATGATGAGTGGATATACCGAGAGCAGGTCAATGTATAAGATGAAGGGGGTTAACTCCTCTTCAATTAATTTAGGTTTTGTTGTTATTGAGCAATACATGACACACATATGACTAGGGTTGGGACTTAAGTGCTCTAGAAAACACGAAAAATGTCCTTAAAAAATGCACTAACATTTTTTTTATTCTTAATAATTTTGGTGCAAATGATAATTTATAAAATATTATATACATTTTAAAGGACTGTAAAATAGTTTTACAGACAGAACTGATCATTTTAGACTTTTTTTAATCTGAAAAAATAATTATTTCCATACAGTTTAAAATTAATTTTAATAATATAATACGAGAACCCACTTTATAATTTGTTAAATTTATATAAAAACCATATAAAAATCTTAAAATACAATTTCAAATTTAAATTTTGGATTCAAAAACTTCAAAAATACCTCAAAAATCATAAAACACCCTAAAAAATGAAATAAATGATCTCAAAATTTAAAATTGACAAAAAACACAAAAAATTGAAAAATAAAAACATTTTATTCTGATTCAAAAATACACGAATCATATATGTTATAAAATGAGCGTTGCATAGCCTAACTTTGGAAAACAATGCAAAGCAGATTGAAATCACAGCCTTACATATGACTTTCGGATCATACCTAGCAATTGTTATTTTTATTAAAATCAAATTTTATATAAAATCATTTGTAAAATGTAACACCTACAGTTTGATGTATCTGTACTCTAAACACACGATTTCAGATAACCATATAGGTCTCCAACACTTCATTTTACATAACTATCTAAAAAAAGGTCAATATTTTTTGAATTTCAATTAATAATGTTAAAAGTATTTACATTTAAAGTAAAAACAAAAAAAAGTGGTTTTAAAATTATGGAATTAAAACATAATTTACATAATTATTATACAACTATGGTAGGTAAATCTTAAATGTATATGACGTAAGTTATTGTTTAGTATTATATAGATAATAGATTCTATATTTATTATAGTACCAATGTTTTAAATTTTTTATACAAGTAGATACGTATCTAATATGTATAAATAGAAATTTAAAATTAATTAACATATATTATGAATATTTAATATTCAGTTGTCAGTTTGTTGATTGAAAAGCATTCTATTTCTAAATCAGTGATTTAAAATTTAAAATCATAATTAATATATTTATTGCATATTTATTATGAACTATTATAATAATAATTTACAATGAATTGAGTTCTAATAGTTGAATTTAATGAAAATTAAAATATGCTTTATAGACAATAAAATATTAATTAAAAATTCAATATTCAAAAGAATTAAAACTTGTATTTGGCTACCTACTTCATTAATTGATAGAAGAACTTTGAATTTTGAAATTCAAAATTATGAAAAAATTAATTTCAGAATACTGGGCGATGATTTTTTTTTTTTATTGATAAAATATATGTAGACACAAACTGTATTAATAAATAATGAGTAAACTGGCTCGAAGTAGTGATACAGTACTTCAAGGATATTCTGTCAAGTTATAGAACTATATTCATTTTTTTTTTTACTTTTCAAATATTTCTTTTTTTTTAAACATTTTGCTTTATATTACTCAAATGAAAACTAAATTGGCTTCTACTTTTAAAAATAACCCATGTTTTTAATTCTGCCGAGTGGAACGATAAATTTATTTGTTTTACAGCAATTTGTATGTGTTTTTATTTTTGTATCTGTCATTATTCATTATAATTTTTGGATCAGTAAAAATAATTCAACTATCAACATTGAAGGTGGCTTATAGTAGAACATTGAATCTAGTTAGTAATTGATTGAAATATTAAAAACTTGAAATTATCACAAATATTTATTTACTATATATAGCAATGATATAACTATTATTTATTATAGAATATATGCGTTGTTTTTGGTGAAAAATAGTTCAACATTCACATACTATTACAAAATATTATATTATTACTAATAGAATAAAATGAATTAATTATGGTAGTTTAAATAAATTATAATGTATATATAGATGTAGAAACTGGTACATCTCTCCTCTCAGAATCTTTTTTTGTGTGCAATGATTATCATTGAATTCAAACTTCACAGTTAACACATCTATTACAGTGGCCTTTCAATGGTACACTCAAAACCTGTATAACACGCGAATACAGCTAAGTGACTTACCTTATCTGTTCATTGATTAAAAATATTAAATAAATAATTTAAGGATAAAAACTATTAAATTGTGACAGATATTGTTAGACTAGAGGTTTATTACATTGTCGTTTTGACTTATGTGTGTGTTTTAGTTGAAACGGTTAGAAGTTTATGTGGTAGGAGCTAATAAAAAAAAAAATAATAATAACAATATTATATATAACACGTTCTACGTCATAAACGTTGTATATAGGTACGTATTGTATATTGTGACATTTCAATGAGAACATTAAGATCGTACTCAATGTTATATATAGCCAAATATGTATAATAATATACCTAATATTGTGTATCAGTATACCACATAATACACTATGTATATAAGATGTATAATACGAACTATAATATCATATATCATATATGCAACCATGCAGGTTAGACCTACCTATTGTGCTTCCGAAAATATAACACTCTCTAAAAGAAAATAACTGAAACAGATTATATAGAATGTAGTTCTATACTACTATAGCTATTATTTCGTTCTGGTTTAATTAAGTAGAGTAGTATTTTATAATATTTCTGACGTATCAGACATTTTTTCAATACAATTTAATTAATTTATCACTAGTTTTGATATTAGTTGTATATAGGTAGGTACCAATATTTGAACTGTGTAATCAATTATACATATGCTACCGTCAAATACGTAAATTGAGAAATTAACGTTATAATAATAAGTGAATATAAATATTTTCAACCAAATTAAATTGTAAACGATATTGACTATGGGAAATAACATTAATACCCATTTTTTGAGGCAATGATTTTTATTTAATGATGATAATTCTAGATTTTATTAACCATAATTGACTTAGAAACAGATCTGCGTTGTAAATTCGATTTATAATTAGTACAAACAAGATACATTCGGTTTCTGTTATATGTCCACAATCATCTACTATTAATTATTTATATAAATTATACTGGAAAAGCCAAAAAGCACAAGTAAGAATAGTACAATACATCAACAATTAATAGTACATAATAAAAAAAAGGAAAGAAAGTAATCAAGAAACTTGCTGTTCACAGAGCAATTTTCGAGGGGTATTCATTAACACTCTGCATTATAAGTACAATATTAGAGAATTTAAGTCATAACTATTGGGAGTCAAAGGGATAGAAAAAGGAATACGAGAAAGAGTGTTAAAAGTTGGTATGTAGAAGTTAATTAGTGATAGAAGAGGCAGACAGTTGGCTTTGTTGGTTAGAATATTTGAAAGAAAAGTTATATTAGCCTCATGTCTACGGCTGTCAAGCATATCAAAAACGGGAGCACGACGAAGAGGAGTATTATTATATAGTCATATGGAGGAGGCCAGAGGATATTGCTTTAAGGAAAATACTTTTTTGAGATAAATCTATATATTTATGAGTTGATTGAATATTTTGGAATTTGAATTATTTAGTTTAAATACTGTTACTAATATACAACTGCTAAACTTTTCAATAATGTGTTTCAAAATATGTCTAATACTTAGTAATAATACATTAATGCATTTATTTATTGTTTAACAAAATTTAAAATACTTTTTATATGCATTAATTTGTATTTTATTTAATATTAAAAATTAAGCTAAAATAAACATTACGAGGTACATATACAAAGTTTTAGAAAATGTTTTTGATGAACTAGATAAAAACAATGAATAATTCACGATAGAGTAACTAAAATAGGCACGCGCAATAGTATAACTAATAGCATGTGTTTTTACATCTTTACATAACATTCTGACCATGTTGAACTAAAATAACCCAGTGGTTCCAAAATATAAGTATTAAGGTTCAGTGTATATTAATTTCTAACATTAATCATAGCTAGTCAAATTGTTAGTTTAAAATTTAACTTACCGTCATTATTCCAAACGATATCATGTTAAGTATTTTGTTTATAACACATTTGAAATCTTGAATAAAGTGATTTTTTCTTTAGTTTTTAATTGTTTTTTGTACAATTTGATTTTTCGTGTTTGTTTAGCTGTCGGTTATGTAGGAATATTGCAGTATTGTGAAGCTTCATTACGTACAATTGAGTTTATGGAACGGGAAATTATAATATATCCCATATATATTACACCTGTATATTTTGTGTTTACTCTTTTGAATAGTCTGCACTATTTTCAAATTTAATGTGTTAACGTTATGTGTGGTTACGAATTAAACAATTTATAAACTTTTTACATTTAAATTGTATTCAAAATTATATCATAATTTCCGTACCGTAATTTAAACATATTTAAATAATAATACATAAATGATATTGTTTTTTTAATTTATTATTTAATTTGACATTACTTAAACCTAATATTATATTATGAATTAACTATTCTAAATGCATGTATATATGATGACGTATCAATAATCAGTAACTTACCAAGACATTTTTTATGAAAACAATTTAATTCAAAATTAACGACTCTAAAGATATATTTTTAATAAAATGTATGTACCAAATGCATTAATTGTTATTAATAATAGTACCATAGTTATTAAAATGTTTTTTTTAACAAATTCAACTTTTTAGAACTTATTATTGTCCCCTACATTGGCTGACTAATTTTTGTCGTAAGAAAATACGCATATTGCCATATTGAAATTTACATTTGATTTTAATTAATTTGTAATGTATTATACACAATATTATGAACTATGCAGGTTTAAGTAGTAGGACTAAATTAATTTAATTTCCAATTATTAAATATTATCTGATGTTATTGAAGAAAATGTAGGTAGGTAAAGCCACATAAAAGAGTCATCCTACGAATAAAGGTCGCAGAATAGTTATAATTTGTAGTTAGCTTCATCAAACCACCACCAATTACACCAATGGCTTCTAAATAGTTTTTAGCCACTAAACTCCTACGGTTTGGCTAGAAGTGATTTGTTATTGTATAGAAAAGATGTGACTATGTAATTAGTTATACGTAATATTATTAAGCACTTTTAGTTATCTGACTACTTGAACGATTCTGTAAGATTAATCCGGATTTAAAAGGCAAATAGATTATGGTCATTGTTTGGTCTACCACAGACTGAACACTACTAAGGAACCAACACCACTTTTGGTTTCTTCTTTAGGCATTAATTGCATATAAATAATCCTGCTAGGTTTACCCAAGTGACGTAGTAGTAAATTACATTCCACTATGAATATGCCAGTGATAGTCTGTCATCTGCCCACCGGTTTATACCGTATACCTTGGTATATAAATAAGAAGGTGTTGAATGTTAATTATTTAACAGAAAACAGTGCCATCATAAATATTATTACAAAACATATGAATTGTATTATGAATTTTCCGGTCATAAAAATTTAAATTAACAAATATTTTATAAAAAATACATTTTCAATTCTTAAAAAATACCGTAGATATGATTTAGCCAAATTATTTTATATGTGTTATACATTATGGATAATTTATTAATTATTTAAACATTTTAAACTAACTTTTGAGGATCTATATTTTACAATGTAACAATAAAGTTACACAATGTTTGATATACTTTCTATTTTTATTTTATATCAATTTCTAGTGAGCGTTTTGGCCAAAATAATCTTTGCGATATATATAATAATAAATCATTAGGTGCCATTAAATATTATATCTGTGGGATAGTAGTTATTTAAAATGCTAAATAGCTAATTAACAAATATTTTTCAATGATAATAATATTATCCCCAAATCTTCTATAAATTATATTAAATTTATTTTTTTCGATTGTAATTTAAGTTAGATTTATTAGATCGTGGAAAGCCCGGACAATATAATATCGAAATTATTTTTATATTAATTGCAATATCGCAATTATAAATTATTGTTGTTTTTAGATTTTAAATTTGCATATAATTTATAGAATATTAAAGTGGCCAACGTGAATATTTTCAAATTATAAATTCATAGAGCTCAATTAATGAATAAAATATAGTTATGATGACGGTCAATCAGTTATGACTAATATATTTTAAGGCTGTATAGAAACATGTGAATAATTAATTTTCTCGATTAATTGGGTCTCGAAAAAAAGGTAGTAGATAAATAATCTATTTAAAATAGAGTCTTAGTAAAAAACAAATTATGTATGTAGGCTTTTTTAATATTTAATAATTTGTATTAGAAATCAAATTTCATTATTGTGGTATATATTGTATAAATTAATAAATCTTATGATATAAATTATATTAATTTCATTTTTTAATTAAAATATATGTGTTTTTTATATTCTTAATAAAAATTTAATTGGTTACGTTAAATAACACTAAATATTTTAATACTTGGAGGAAAATAGACACAATTTTAGTCCAAAAATTTTTTTTTCTTGAAGAACGGGGTTTTATTTTTGGAGGAAAATGGCAACAGCCAGGTAGATATGTGGGTTTGTAACGAAGATCAAACTTACTTATCTACTACTTTTTTTTTCTCGGGACTCAATTTACCGCTTTCAAAATGTACACCAATTATCGCGGACAAAATTTACCTAGTCCCTTCTTTCAAGTTTGACCCAAAATATTTAATATATTATTGTAATGAACGAGATGAAAACAAATTTAAACCACAAGTGGTTGGTCTTACCAATGATGCCACTTATTAAAATGTAGGTTACACGTACCTATCTAACAGATAAAATATGTGAACTGTGCAAGAGAATTTAATTTTAAAATTATAATTGTGAATGTAGGTGAAAATATAATCTTCAATATAATGCCATGTATGAATGGATTAACAAAATTGTTGAGGAACAGATTTGAAAGAGTTTAAAACCACATCATATTAGATACTATGCCATAATTTTTCAGTAAAATGTAAAATATAAAAAAAAATTTAACTACGAATTGTATTTAAGCTATTTTGGTAATATTTAGTTGTTTCATTATTTGAATATTGTACTGTACCTATTGGTTATTACCTGTTTAGTTGTATATAATATTATAACATCTTGTTATACGATCCATTATTGTTGTATTTAAAAATAACCATTCATTTTTACAAATATGTTTAGTTCTAATTAATAGAATTCAATGCATAACACTAAAAAAAAATTATTATAATTTTTAAAGAAGATTTATAAAAATAATCTTGTAGAAATTAAAAATGTTATTACTATACTTGAAAAATAATAAAATTTATGAATTCAATTTCAGTATACACATTGTCTCTAGGGCGAGTTAACTAGGCAGTATAATTTATGCCATTGAAATTTATGACATGAATACAGCAGTACAGCATACACCATTATATTCTTAATATTTTATCATTATTATTAAGTTAGTAATATTTATTAATTCACCTTTTTTAGTAAAAAAAAAATATTGTTTTGTGGTTAAAACTTTTTGTTTTGTTTACATTTTAGTATGGATTATTCCTAAGTATCAATTTAAAGCATTTTTGATTAAAAATAATTTGTTTAATATAAAATTATAGTGATATAGTGTTGGAATTTATGATTTACAAAATAAAATAATGTGATATTGTATATATTATTCTTAAAGATGAAAAATGTAATTTAAGACATGTTTAACAGCATTTAATCATAATATCCAGTATTATAATTACGGCTATTAGTATTTGGTATATTGTGAAACTTGTCGCCTTTGGCAGTTTATACTAATAATGTTATAATTTGTTACATATTATACCACATTTAATAATTTGTGTTTAGAGGATTATTAAGATGATTTACTTGTTGTGAGAACGAAGAAAGACAACTGAGTACATAATTATAATTGGAGTACCGTAATACTAATGATATATCACAAGAGATAGATTAATTAATTATTTTTAATTTAAAAAATTAAATATTCTTTTGAGGATAAAAATGAATTATTAACCTTCAAAATATATTAGTCATCATGGGACACTTACACTATGTCTAATATTTATAAATTTATAGTTGTTTAGAATATCACCACCGTTAGTTTTTATAGTATTATATTCATATTCAGAGGAAAGCCAGGGAGTTATATATAGGTTTCACAATTTAAAATATAAATTAAAAAGTATAGGTTATTGTAAAAAAATTTAAATTCTAAAATAAATGGTAATCTGTGAGACAAATATTTTTAAAATATGTTACAAAATACGTACTTATTTTAAGTTATATTATTAAGGTTTTTTCCAATAACACACAAACATACTGACATGATTGTCATACAATAATAGCCCACTTTACAATATAGCAGCTATATACAGAGTGATACACCGCATGTTCATCCCCATTTTTTCTTTTAATTTATTCAAATTCTGATTCATGAAATTTTAAATATACTAATATGCATTATATTTAATATTCTAGTACTTATTATAGGTACTGAGATAATTTGTATAAATTACAAAATGTTAATTGATTTACATTCTTATATTTTGGGATATATGTTTAAAAAAACATAGTTTGGAAGGATTTACATTACAAAACTATAAAGAAATCAAGGTTATGCCTATAAAATCAGTTTATAAAATTAAGCAATTATAATTCGGTGAGTATGTGGACAATTGACATTGTGACGCGGATTCTGTTTTGAAAAAAGAAGGTACACAGGACACAGCATAAATAATATAAGAAATTTAAATGTTAAAAAGTTTGTGGTCCTTAAGTTTATTGAATAATTCAAAAAATTATAATTTCAATGAATTGGTTGTTGAAGGAAAAATGGGGATGAACATTCTTGGTGAATCACCCCGTAGGTATACTATAATAATAATAGCTCTATAATACATTGATTCGGTAGTTTGTCATTTACAATGTCGTGAATAGATAATCTCCGTCAAATAGATTTAAAACATTTTTTGTGGAAACTCGAGTCAAGTGCTCCAATCTCCGGTTTTCTTGATAGGAGGCGAGTGCTTTTGCCTCCTGTCCTAATATCCAACCATTGCAACGTCGGTTGTATACAATAATAATTGATAATAACATTTATTCTCAAAATCCCATCACGCGATGCGACGACGTTATTATTGATGGCCGCAAAACGTGATTTCATTGCAGCGTGCGGTGCGCGTTTATATACGTGCGCGCGTGTAATGACAAGCAGTGTTACAAGTATTGCAGTATTATACACATACAGGGTCATTCACCAAGCACGCTCACCCCCATTTTTTTATTTAATAATCAATTTTTTTAAATTCTTGAAATTTGTTGTACTACTTAAGGAGTGCCTTGGGGATTCAAATTTCTGTTCTTAAAATAACCCCCCCCCCACTCAACAGTAAATTATTAAGCAAATAATTTTTCTAAAAACTTTGACACATAAAAATCAAAATTCGAATGATTAGTTGTCGAGTAATTTAACTTTATGTAGATACTAAGGAAAATAAGTCCATATAGTTTTCCATATAGTTTGGAAAATAATATGGGAAATATGGAACTTTTAAAATTTTACTAATTAATATTAATCTATCAATAGATATATACATTTATAATAAATACTAGTTCCAATATTTATATATATTTTATATTTTTGTAATATTATTTTTAAGGACTATTATCCTGAGAAAAACATTTTAATAATTGTAAAATTACTCATTCGAATTTTGAATTAAAAATATTAACAATTATAAAAATATTATACATCGAACAATCTATAATAAAAACAGGGGGTTCTCATTTGAAAAACAAAAGTTTGTATCTCCACAAGACACTCTTTAAATAGTAAAAAAAATCTCGTAACTCGAAAACGTGGTCTCTGAGTATATTTAAAAATTTCGAATGTCAGAATTCGAATAAATTCATTATCAAATGACAAAAATGATGGTGAACGTACTTGATGATTTACTCTGTACCAATATACAACAATAAACACTCGACGACGATACCGCTTTAATTGTCCGTAAAAAATGCGTATCGACGAACGTTAGACGCGTGCCAGCTATATACCTATATACAAAACGTGCGAACCATATTATGTACGCCTTACGGGGTCTTTCGAATGTGATGAAAATTGGTTTGGATCGCGCAAGGTAACTAATGCGTTTCGCTCGTTCGTGTCGCACAACATGTTTTGAAATATCTTGTATATATATACAAGATATTATATAGATATCGTCGACGTCGCGTTGCAGTTTCCTGGTCTTCACTGCTCTCGTCGTCGGTCGGTGGCCGCCTGTCGTGGTTCATGTAAATAATGCGTTGTTTTCCTCAGCGAAAACCCCTCAAAACGACTGACATTTCCTGACCCGAGAGGGAACGAGTGTTTTGTTTTGTTTTTTTGTTTTGTCTCTATCCCCCCAGTCACCCCCCTCGACCAGCCGTCCGAAAAATGAACAACTCATCTCATTAACTACCTACTATTATCCAACCGTTTCTTTTTTTGTTCCCTTCGTTTTTTACTCGCTACGTGAACTTTTCGACATGACTCTCGTTAACGCGTATTATATACACGTATACATTGTGCAGAACGGGAGAATATTGTGTTGTGCACGTGGCCTACAGTTTGCGGTTGTCGCATTGCTCAACGATCGGGCACTGCAGGACGATGGTTTTTATTTATATACATCATCAGATGTGATTTACGTCCGACAGAATCTCATATTTTATTGTACACCGCGGCAGTCTTATACATTACGCGTTTGCGTATAAAACATGTAGGTCTAAAGTGTTATTGTATGTATAGCACACTGCGTGTAGATCATATTATTATACAATGCTTGCTATAATTTTTGATTTTATGACAGCGAAATGTCTTGATTGTATCTCAATCCGAAGAAAAATCGTACGAGAAATCCATCAGGGCGTTTAATTACGAATGACTTCGGCGCAATCTAAAAGAAATAATATCATAACAGGTAGGTATTATATAGGAAGTTAAGTGACTTATACGACGTTGTAAATCATATATATTTTTATGGTAGGTAAATCACTCGCATCATTGGTAAAGCTAAATACATCGAATGTCATCATCGGAAGTAAATGAATTAAAAGTATAACTTGTTTTTTTTTTAATACGGCCTTATCGACAGCAACACCTTTCACTATCTGTACCTACGCTCTATGGTATTTATAATATATAGTTGTATTATTGCACAAGGTGCAAATTATATTTTAATTGTTTATTTTATATGTAATAAGTGTTAATTTTATTGGTTCCAATTTGAAATTTTAAATAAAAATACATGCACAGGCAGAAAAGAAATAAACATCATAAAACTGTGCAAATTGATAAAAAAGAATATAAAATAATGTTTAACACGGCAAAACTATTTTATAAATGTATACGAGTACATACAAAATTGTGTATAGTAAGTTTATACAACTATTACCACACAACTTTAATATTTTTTTCACCTAATAAGACTTTAAAAAACGTGAAACTTAAAAGCAAAAATAGGTATTATACTTGCATGAGTAGACATTTTTTTTAACATTTTCATTCCATATACCTACCTATATTATACATTTTATAAACTATATACGTGTCAAATATTAAACTCTACAACGTATAATCGTGGTGAAAGAAAATGGTTATGTTCCAATAGAAAAGAAGATTAAAAATAAATTATAGAACAAGCTTTATTAATTTTCAAAAGATTATTAAAAGAAATTTCTACAATTCATAAAATTTCATTTAGTTATTTAAATTATTTTATAATTACCATTAAAAATTATGTTCAATTAATATTTTCAAGTCACAAACTGTTTCATGTTTCTATAATGTTTTATGCTCTATTGGTTTATAAATTCAAGCTTATAAAAACATAAATAACGTGTATATGTAATGTTATCATTGTTAATGTGCAGATGCGATTAATATTACTAATTTAGATTATTAGATACTAATAAAAATAAAATGTACTAATAATTATTAGGATGGTTCAAATGAGTTGTAATTATTAAATATGATTTTTCAGACACAAATATTTATTTAAGCAAACACTAAAGAGTATGGGTATTTAAATACATGCTTTAGTTTATGTTTATTTTATAGTAGTAACTCATTTTTGTGATAGATTTGTCATTTGTACAATGTAAATATAAAATATGTAATCAAATAACAAATAAAAATATTATTAACTTCCTCAAGGAAACTAAATCATACAATTTAATTTAAACTATACGTATGTATATTGTAAATAAAATATAAATACAATTTAAACTAATGGCCTTAGATGCCAATATTATTTAGATCAATCAAAAAATAAAAATAAAATAATAATAATCAATATACTAAATTAGCTGATAAAAAATTTGAAAATACTAAGTTGGTTCAAAATTCTAGACTCAAACAATTTTATGTGAATATTTCATTTTCCCAATAAAATTATCAAATATATTTAGCAATATTTCATTGCAACATTTTATTTAACTGAAACGTTGTGTGTCTATATTAGATATGAATAGTAAAAACACATATTATTATATAGTATTATTTCTCGTTGCTTATTTTTAAATTGTATTAAAAATATGTTAAAATTATATATTAAATTGTCGTTACCTTTTTTTCTATGTATTTCCGTGTGTTAATAGTTTGATGTATATAATAATATAACAATATCGTTGAATTTTCGTTACAAACAACATTTACAGTAATGTTAATGTACGTATAAGTTAGTTTTCATAAATAACTCGATCCAACAGTTCACAATATACGTGACTGTATTCTTTATGAAAACAGATTTTATAAGTTACTTTGAAATATTTAAACCTCTACGGTGTTAAGTTATCTATTTTAACAATTCAGCTGAAAAATGATTAATGGACGGTGTTTTTTTTCTCCATAATCCATCAACGTTCATTTCAATAATAATTGTACATCATAAATTTATAAATTTGGACATGAATACACGAATCATTTTATATTGTTAATACTTTTTCTCGCCCACAATGGTGAATATGTATTTAAAAAACAATTAATAATGTATATATATATTAATTTTATAGTTTATTATGATTTCATATATTGTGTAGTTACATGTTTTTTTTTCGTTTACATAAAACATGATTGAAACATTAAAATTTCAAGTAAACCAAAGTATATAGTGCTTATGTAATAAACACTTAATATACAATATTATATCTACTGCTACTATAAAAAATACATTTTTCTAGTGTCCATATTATGTGATTCCATTAAATTGTTGAACTACTTAGTGTAATAATTATGTGTACGGAAGGTTTAAAAACATAATTAAACTATAAAATTATGAATACGAACTATTTTAATTATTATTGATATTTTAAGGGTGTCAAAAAACTAATGTAAATGGAGTTCAAATAACATTATAAGATTTTGAGAAAATATTTGATGTAATTACAATTATTTAAAAATGTACCTAGAATTTAGTATAATATGCTTACCTAATGTATTTTCTGCATCAATATCAAAATTTTTGTGACTTTAACTTTACAAATTTACTTTCCAATCGATATTATAACAATTGTACTATACTGTATTGTATTTTATATTTTTTTTTAAGCATCGTGTTCGTACATTTTACGTAGTTTATCTATGACATATACGTGACTAAATTTATTTTAAATAATGACACTAATACTGCAGTAACATAGAATAAGAATATAGTAATATTATTGATTTTGTTGTTGTTTAAGATTTGAATAGTATAAATGTAAATAATTATACGCATTACGATTGTCTAAGACAAATTTTTATTTAAACTTAAAAATGGTATATTATAAGATAATTTTTATTAATTTTATTATAATAGGAATATTTGTTGTAGGCAATACAGTTATTATATTACCTAGTTATAATGTTTAAAAATTTATTTTATAGTATCAAATAAATTTGGTACTATAAACAGATAAACTTTCTTATTACCTACCTAGTTACTCTATTTATCTACATCAATTTTTTTATTTTGTTTACATAATACCTAGGTATATATATATATATTTTAATTAATCTATGTACAACCAAAGCGTATGTTATATAAATAACTGTTTTACACTTATCGAACCTATTCTTTTTATTTATGTTTCAACTATAAAATATTTGAAACTATTTTATATACTAATTAAAAATGTATATAAAATATTTAATACATTTTCATTACAGTTTTTTCTTGAACACTTTTCAATTTTTTGTATTTGGGATAATCATTAGGAGTACATAAAAACAGTGGATCCAGAATACATATATATTTATATTTTAGCATTTTTTTAACATAAACAATATTTTAACAGCCATCAAATATTTCATGTATATAAAGATCCTGTTTTTCATTTTGAGTCCAATTTTAATTTTTGAAAAAGTCAATGTTATATAGGTACTGTACTATATAAAACGGTGGTTGATTATTATTACAATCATAAAACTAAGGTACCTACCTAAATTTCCATTTAAATGAAACAAATTCGCTACAATGACAATTATATTAATATATATATATTTTTTTAAATCTTGAAGACATTTACAATCAAATTATTTGTAAGTGAAACTGACTTTAATAATATATATTATAATTTATATTTATTTATAACTTTTTATTATGATTCACCATCAATCGACTGCAGCAATTCTTCTCCGGAAATATAACCGTCGTGGTTGACATCAATTAGCTTTTCGATAAAATTTTTGTATTTGTTCTTCAATATTTTTTCCAAAGACACATCCATCGGCGGTACACTATAGACAAATGTTGTTATATTATTTTATTTTTCGTTTACGTATATGTTTTGTAATTTTATTGTGCAAATAAATTAAATTGATTTTTATTATTAATAATAATATATATAGAGTATTTGAAACATATAGTATATTTAAATGTTATTTTGGTGTACAACAATCACATTTTCTATAGATGCATACTAATACACTACTTAGATTGTATACATTTTTGAAACAATAGTTTACATATATTTATCCAATAAAGAATAAATAAATTAAAATTACATTTTGAGACTAGGTTTATAATATTATATAATATTAATTGAACATGCTATTATTGCCTATACGAGTTTCGTAATTTGGTTGTGCTTCAAATTCCATTTTTTTTTATACACAAGTTATTTGTTTATGGAAATTAAATACAATATTCATTTTTATAAATAAATTATAAGTATTGCACTCAACACGTGTCATATAAATTATATGTTTTTTGTTTAGTTTATAAAAGTGTTCGTCATAACACACAAACAATAATTCTGAAGTATATTGTATTGTCGAAATAATTCTACGAAAAAAATATTTAAATAATTTATCTGGAACACAGATATAGTAAAAGATCTCACGAAGTATTTTTCTAAGAGAAATATTATTCCTCGGTAAAACTCACTTGTATAATATAACAGCGGTACCGTCTAACATCAAACAAGAAACAGACACAAATATCTATCACCGCGGGCGTGTTATTAGAAATTTCTGTATGCCCAGAATAATTCATTTTAATTCGGACAAAAACTGTGAGAATATAGGTACTTATTTCTGTGTAAATAAAATAGTAAAAAAAAAAACACAATCCTCGGAATGGAATATGTTCCGTGTAGTTATAGGTGTTATAGACCGGTGTGCGTGGGACTATGGTCTGCGTATGGAATTTACCACACGGTCCATTATTTTGGACCAATATAGATACGCTACTGCAGTGGGTTACGCCATTTTTTTCTCATTTTATATTAAATAATATTTCAGCAAACCGGACATATCAGGAATACTACATTCTGTATACTAGCTCCGCACTTCCACTTTTTCTCGGCAAACTTTCATTTAGACCTTTACAAACAGCCTGAGATCCGATATCCACGCACGAACCAAAAAATAAATACGCCCGAAGAAAATGTTATTATTTTTTATTTTCTATTCGTTAAAATATTGACACGCAGCAGCAGTGGGATTTTCTAGTTATTTCTTTGCATTATGAAAAAAATAACGGCGTATATTGGAATGTATATGGTATCGGAAGTGTTTTCCAAGCATAGATATACTATATTACATGTTATTGCAGTTGACAGTCAGGATAAAAAAATTGAAACCATTAAAATTATATGATTTTTATCGTTAACAATATATTTAGGGTCACTTGGTGCGGCTTATTTTTGTGTGTGATCAAGAATGGATTAGGTTAGTATTATGTGCAGGGTTTAATTAATTTATTTTTTAAAACTTTAATAGGAAAAATCAAGTGATTTCAAAAGTTGATAAACAAAAATGGTATATATAATTTATATGTACTATTTGGCAATTGTATGGTCGATAACTCTAATTTGAAGGAGGAAGGAGAGAATAAACAATTTCAAGTTTTTAAAATTAATAAATATTGTTTTAGATAATTACATTTCCGTAAAGTGACTTAATGTGACGCGTTGGTTACTATCAGTCGCATTCTGCGACTGAGAGTAAGCAATGTCCGCTATTACTAGTTTCCGGATGACCATCCGGGTTTTGTAGTAGTAAAAATCTTACCAAACATACACACACATGTTAAAAAAACCTTACAGTACTCTCCCCCACGGTTCCACAGACTAATGACCTTAGTTATTAAAGCCTTACCCCCTCCCCCCCCCAAAAAAAAAAATTTCCGCAGGGTAGATATAATAAGTAGATAACTATAATATTCTATATTTGAATTGTTCATCATTTTGATTTGTCATTGTCAGGTTTTACGATTTATTAAATATTTTTTATTTTAATTCCAAAATGTATTTTGTTTAAAGAACCCTATTACTCGCAATGATTTTAATGTGATCTATAATTAATAAAATAATCAATTTTATAAAGTTAATTATTTTTCGTTCAATAATGTAAACAGGTATTTATACATAATTATTCAAATATTCTATTTAATAAACCACGGTACTGTTAAAATATATAAGTACAACTATATATTTATTGTTATGCTGTTAATTTAAAGAACCTTGAATTCCTTTTAATAAATTTAGGTTTAACTTAAAAATTTAAAATATTATAGTATCGTTCATATTGCGATTAATTTTGATTAAAATCTCCAATTGAGAAGAAATTACTGTTTTCGAATATTGCTCTATCTCAACTAATTAGATCATTAAATTAAAGAATATAAAATGCCTTCAGGATATTTACCGTAAAATTCGATTCATTGTGAAAGCAGTACATGTATTGGTGTACGCTTTGTAGAATTATATATATGTTTCGAAACAAATTAATAGCATAGAGATTGGATACTATACCTACATAAAATAAAATGAAAATAAATTATAATATTACTAATTTCCTATTAAATAACTAATATACCTAAAAATAATATAATTTTAACTTTATAGAATACTTCAAATATCATATACATTTTAATTACGTTTATTTAAAATTTTCCAGAAGGCGTTAAGACTAAGAATTATGTTCAAGTTTTATGTTGGCACAAAAATGAAGAGACATTATATAGAAACGTCTTGTGATATCCACTAATTTTGTCGCATAATAATTCAGATGGTGACTGTTGTATAATTTTGTTAAGCTACCAATTTTCATAGACACATAAATTAAACACACTTGAAAACTTACTTTTGATTGAAGCTATCTTCTTTGTTATCCACAAATAAATCCAATGGCATTAAATTCATGTAATGGTCGGTTCGTTTACCGAACCCTCTGGCTGTAGATAAGTCCATATTTTTGAAACCTCTTATAGTTCTCCCTTTGTCTCTGTTTTTATGTTTAAATTCGTTATCTTCAAACGCCGGGTATGAGTTAACGACAGCTAATATCAAAAACGTGATCTCTATAACCAACAGTCGAACCATTATATTGTTGTTAACTGCCATGACTTGGAAAAATCCACCTAAAACAAATTAATGGATTTTGTATATTAGCAAAATTAATTTTCTGAGTTGCTCTTTATCAATATGATATAGATACCAAACTGATTTTTGAAACACCATAATATTATATTTTGCCAAACTAGGTTTAAAAATTTAAAATCAATATGTATATTAGCACACGTGAATAATCTTATTGGTTCAATAGTGATTGCACTGACACAGAGCATATATATATATAAAGACTTGGGTAAAATACTTTTTAAAAGTATTTGGAATAAATACTCGAATACTCGTAAAAAATAGTATTCTAAATACTTTTAAAATATTTATTTTTTTAAATATTAAAACAACGGTACTAATTTCCAAAAAAATTGAAATTAACACCAACGTTAACATATACGTATTATTCTTTCTACATATTGGTCCAAATATACTTGATTTAAAATGTGTATAGTAATATTGTAATGATTTCCAAAAAATCGCAGGAAAAAAAATGACTGCAAATAAAAAAATATTTTTTTATAAGAATAAAATACTTTAAAAAATATTCGGTATACTTTTGGAAAAGTATTTTAAAAGTATTCCGAATACGTTTTATAAACAGTATTCGGAATACTACCGCCAAGTCTCTATATTCATTGCTTTCGCGGTCGGGAACGTAGAACAAAATTGACGATGTACGATGATCATCATATAATATATATTTACAGACGCTCAACTAGATAATGTAATAATATAAATTACACAAAATATACAGGAAATCGGTTACTACCTATTATGGCACCGGTGCGAAATCACAGCGATTCCGAAAACTCTGCTCACAGTCTTTGCGTTAAGATTTGCTGTTATTTCGCTGTAGGGTTGATTCCTCTGCAAGGTAGGTATTTTATTACACATTCGCTGCATAACACAGATATATGTTGGTTTTAAAAGGAATAAAGTTGTTGTTCGACTCGCGTTAAATTTAATCCGTACGGCGCACGCTGACTGTTGTATACAAAGTTTTAAATAATAGTAGGCTGGCGAAATCGCACTAAGCAAACTTTGTGTTCTCAGTTTTTTCTGTTCTTTTATTATATTATTTTATAAATCTATATATAACCTTTGACATATTTTTGATAGTTTCCGCGCATGTTCTATATGTCATACGTGTTTATATATATATATTTATATTATGCTTATAAACTCTTATATTACCGGAAAAGTCCATACAGTTTGTAATTTAAGGTTTCTAAGACGGGATTGAGTTTCCCTCGCGCAAGATAATGTACTCACTTAAATGGACGTATATATAAATAGGTATATAGGTATATAGTTATGCATAATGAATAAGCTGTACTATAATATACTTGTGTATTATTTACCACAATGTAACTTTTTTTACAAATTTTTAAATATAGGTTAAACACGATGTATAATATTTCTTGATCTTATGACTGCAAATTTATAATTATAAACAATAAAGTCATTTTTTGTAATACGTCTAAACACTCTAAACTTTCATCGACAAAATTAATTTGTTTATCCGATATAATCTGATTTTATAGCGCACGTTATACGATTAATTATAATGTATAAACAAAAGAGGCGAATTATGGTAAAAAAAAAAAAAAGTTCTGTTTGCTATTAATATTCATTTTAATTAAAACTGGTAACTCAAACATGAAGTATAACTATAGTCTATAGTCAAAAGAGTTATATTTATTTGCTCTATGTGTATAATAGTATTTATATTAAAATTAAACCGATAGATATTATCAAGAACTTTTGATCATGAAACGGCAAACGCTATATTTATATATATTATGTTGGTATCTAAATAATATGTATACTGATAAATGAAGGCATTCTTTATAACAGAGTAATATATTTTAAAATTGTATAATTTGAATAATACTATTGACTATTTTAAATCTCATCATTACTAGATATTAAATAAGTAATAATGTGAAAACTCAATTGATTTTAAAAATCAGTAAATTGCTTGAATACCACCTAACTATATTAACTATATTATAAAACTGACATTTGGAATAAGAACATCTAAACAGGATTTTAAAATTAAACATAATTTCAACTGAATACAATAGATTTTATCTTTGTAAAACAATTAATAATAAATAAAAAATAAAAAATAATAATAATTCTAAACTTGTATTTAATAACTATTATATTGGACTGCTTAATATTGTTTTAATCTGCGTAATCATATTGTTCCAAATGATAAAATCCGAAATTCCTACCAATCAAACGTTTATTTCATATTATACTTAGGTAGCTCCGTTTTATAATCATTATGATTTTCAAATTATGAGGCATTAAAGAATTGTAGACATTTATTTTTTTTATAAATATAACACGTTGTTGTGTATATTATTAATGCGTAACAAAAATAATATATGGTGATATTATATTATATTCTGTCCTTCTTTATAAGCTTTTTACATTATTTAAAAGGAAAAAACTTGAAAATACAGTAAAACTTAATTAGTTTTGTGCGGAAATTTTATAAAATAATAAATAAAGCTTTTAAAAATAATTTATTGCTCAACTTAAGTATAAATGAAATATTAACTTTTTGGATCAAATGTATGAACATCGTAATTATTATAAAAAATTAAAACAAATATACGGCAACCAATTTACATAAGATGTGTTATGAATATAGGTATTTACCTACCTAAATAATCGGAGTGATAAATAAATTATATTAAAGAAACGCGTGTTTTATATTTTTCGGTTAAGGTAGGTTAGGTGGCAGACACAAATATATCGGATGAGAACCAAACGATCGCTCAGTCTCGATGAAGACATAAGAAGGTGAACTTTACGGTTCAACGGAGCATATTAAAAACAGGACCACTCTACAGATTTTATTATTTAGTATAGACACAGAAACGTGTTCAGAACTTCCATTTTAAAACAAAACTCTACTATCTACTAGTTATTACCGTAAATTTCCACCAGGATAAATGTGATTTTTAGACGTCATTAGGTACGTGAATATTTAATATAAAGCGTTTTTATACTACCCACAAAAATGGTCGATAATCAAATTTAATCTAATACAATATATTTTATCAAATGAATTATCTTGTTCATAAAAGTAATGTCATAACAATAACCAAATTTTAACTTTTTCTCTACTACGATTTAATTTAACTTTTTATACCTTTATTTTAAATACGTAAATTTAAATTACCTACGACTCTCCTAAAATATGAATGAAAACGTTTTTAAAATTAAAAGCAATTAGTAATTAATTACCACTGTTCTCTTTATTAATTTTTATTATGACTTAAACAATAAATGAAAAAATTACATTTATTGTTTTAAAAGTTTGAACAAAACCATATTATCTAAAGAACAAATTAAAACAAAACTTAATTAAATACTATTTTAAGTAAACCTGTTTTAGATTACGTTAATTTTCGTAGTGAATTTGATGAACTATTTTAACACTAAATGTTTTACGGTTTTTATATTCTCAACAGGTACTAAACATTAGACTGTTAATTATTAGCGGAACATCTAACAACTGTCTACCTACGTTCTTACCATGAATTGTCAAACACAATTTCAAATTCAACAACCAATTATCATTTTAATAAACTCTGTTTTTTTTTATAGCTGAATCTTGCAAGATCCAATATTGTTATCATTATTAACTGTGTTAAAATAAAAATATTATATAAGAAGTGTTTGCACTATGAAGTAGGTACTCATAAATGCATTTCATCGAAAAATATTCAATATTATTCACAATAATAATTAAAATATATTATGCATAATAATTGTTTTATCCACTTATTACTTGCGTACTTGAAGTATTAAGGAAAAGAAAGTACTAGTTAAGAAGTTTTGAAATGGTAATGAAATAAAATTGTTGTTTTGTATACCTACAGCTGGGTATATAATAGCACGTAAAATAATACGACAATATTATTACAAATCACCTGGTATTTAAAATAATGATTTTCTTTAAATTTAAAAATTAAATATACATTTTTTAATTGAGAAACATTTAAATATTTACCATGATGAAAGATGTAAAACTTATATAGTTAAACTATTAATATATATTATGATTCATCATGCAAAATGTAATAGGTCCTAGTCCCAAAACAAAACTCGTTAATTTAATAGTACAAAAAATTATTTTTTGCATAGAATATACACTTTTTTTTAATGATATATGTTACTCGTATATACAGTCGTATTATATATCCTCAACGATGTTAGTGAATTACTGTTGGTCTTCGTTGATTAAACCCAGGTCAAGAGACTTGTTAATGGTCTTGAATAAATTCGCCTGGTTCAAGTCAGACTCGAATTGACAACCGGCGTCGATCCGGTATCTTTTTTTTTTCGCAATTAGGTTTTGTCGAGTTACCAACAATTGAATCCGTAACACTTGTGTGCGGGTACACTACACAACGATACGATGATTTATACCTACTTATCACGAAAAAAGTAAACGGATACTGACGGAAATTATTATAATATTAAACAACTATTAATCAATTATTATGACTTATTAATGTAAAATCAAAATGCTGTATAGTTTTCAATATTGTACGCGGTAACGGGATTGGTTAAACAATCTATTTGCATTTGTGTATCATTACAAAAAAGTAGAATGTGAAAAAACCCAACGGATCTCGGAATACGACTAGGAGACATCAATAATATTAACGATTGTATTGTTTGTGAGAAAGTAAACCACAAGTGTTTGATGTCAATTAATTAATTCTCACCGATAGGTTCGAAATTGGTCAAGAGTTTAATTCTATTACCTAATATATATCTTATCCCGGGGAGAGAACAAAAAACCTAATATTATATACGCCCGTATCTTATCGTATATACAGATATTTGAGATATTAAGACAAACTGAGTCAAAACATATTTTCAAAGTTTGTTTTTCGTCAAACGCGAGTTGCACACGCTAATATAATACGATGTGCACATCAAACCGATTACCGAATGTATTCACATATTATAATAAGTAGGTACGTAATGCGTATATTAACTTGTGTATAACTCCGTCGTACCATCCGCGTGTTCTCGTGTTACCCAATAAGGAGAGCTATCACGAAAAATAAAAAGGATACAATTTCCGAGGATGACATTCTATTGTCGTCCTTTGTGAATTCCAACTTTGAAACGTACAACCGCATACAATGGGCTTTTATTTTCTTTCCATATCCATCTTTTCATCTCTCCATCGCTCCATCTCTCTCTTTCTCTTTATCTCTTTATCGCAATACTATGTTCGTTGATTTCTTTCGGGAGTTTAGATATGTAGTGTTTTATTTTTCATTTAAATAGTTTTTCCCATATCTTGGTAAAAAAATGTTACCCATATATATTAGTTCGATCGTAATTGAGTTGCCTATGTGTATCATACACGATAGTTAGGTATTATTAAAGAATAATATATATCATATGTACCGCCAAGAATGCAAAGTCCTGTCCGCATCTAACCTAACGGGCGCGTCTTTTAGAATTAAAATGACTGTCTCGACACCGGTACAAACCAACAGTGAAATTGACTAGCCACTAGTTGAACTATAAATTATAATGTTTACTAAAAATATCCCATATAATTTTGATATTTAATCATATAATATATTATTATTTACTATAGTTATTAATACTTATAAGTTGATATTGTTATAAATAAGTTTATAATACAATAATCATCTATAAAATAAGTCCTAATATTAAGAAAATTGCTTATTGTTTGTCCAATAATAAAGTAATTAATGATGAAAAGTTTCAATTACAATAAAATAATAAAATCATCATTTTCCTAGTGAATATCCAATTTTGTCAAAAATTGAACGTCAAATATTAAAAAAAATTGTGTTCATGTATTTTTAATATTCTAAAATTGCTGTAAGAACATAACAACCTATGAAAAACCTAATTACACTCTTAAATTTTTTAAGCTTTTTGACTAAAAAAAAAAATTGTTTTTATTAACATTTATAGAAAAAAAAAAAAACAAAGGAAATTCGAAAATTTCAAATGCATATAAATAGTATAAAATAAATTTAAATATTTCGAAATTGGTATTGTGTGTAGAAAATTATAGTCGTAGATGAATGTTTTAAGTGTTTAGAATTAATTTTTTTAATTTTACAACTAAATTACAAAAACCATTGTTTTATGTTTGAATATACAATTTCGTAAAATTAATGTGACTACACGCTGAACGTTTTTTTTTCCAGTATGAAAACTTAAGATGAGTCTTGAATATTTGATTTAGAACAAAAACATAAAAAAAAAAGTAAAACATTTCATATGTCTATTTAGATAACTTGAAAGAACCAAAATATTTTGTAAAATATATCATTTCTAGATAAAATATCTCAATATATAAATATTTGATCAAAATTTCAAGTTTTTACGGTTACCTATCTTTCAGATTTACAAAAAAAAAAATATATTTTGTTGTAAACTAATGTTGCGTAGATATATTTTCAATTTTCTGTGACTTTTTGTTAGTCTTTCTTGATTATTTTTATTATTTTATTATTGTATGTTATTGATAATAAAAAAAAAAAATACACGTATAGGTAGTTGTAAGACTAATACATTCATCGTTTCGCTCAGAAACAAAAATGTATTTCCACAAATCATCTGTTGGTTTTTATCGATAATATTATCATGTATTATTGTTTCCACTGTTAATTCTTCCGGTAAATGGCACTTTGACCTTTTTAGCTGGAAAGCTACATTGGGTCTAAAGTTTATCAATCGATTGCCAACAACCACTCTTCTGGATATACCAGATTTAATGCGTGCTACGAAATTAAAAAAAAATTAAAAGACGAGCGACCTATATTTCAAGTTTATCATTTTAATAACATAACAATACTATAATTTTACATTTTTATGATACATCTAAATGCACTAGTTTGCTCCACTCGGGCATAAATCCATAGCCTATATAGGCACTGTGGGCGTATATAAATTCCACTGATTTTTAAGTAGTTCTCAGGTCGGATTTATAACATTTAAATTCCATCGATATAATAAAAAAATATCGAATCTAAATTTTTATGCACAATTACATTACCTAATATATAAATGTATGTATATACAATACAAAATTTAAATTAAAACAAAATTTGCCAAGTATGATTAGGTATAGTTGGGAAAATTTAGTATAAGCATTGTACGATTTTTCAGAACGAATATAAAGTTTAAAAATGCATTACTATCATTGTCTATACGATAATAATCAAAAACATCATAAAAAATATTTTAAGCAATGAAAGTGATAGTGTATGACATTGAATGCTTTTTGTAATTAATTTTAGGATTACACTGGGAATGAAAATATGTGTGCCATTATAATAAAGTTCAGTATTTATTTAGAATTTAATAATGAAATCGATCAAAAAATAATACCTGTGGAGTTGACAGTTATTTAAACAGATCAAAAATTAATACCAGTTAAATTTACATGTGTTTCACAAGCATAATAAATTCATACCGCTGAAATTTACAATCGCCTATGGGCTGTAGCTAAATAAAATGATATCCTCACATAAATTACTCAATTTAGCAAATATACATCAATATGTAACACATTTTTTTCCATTATTTACTATAGTTTTTGTATATTATGATTACGAAAAAATAATTAAATATATTTTTTTTAATTCAACGCTATGAAATAAAGACTAAAACATATCGATAATTATACAAACAGCATAACGTATATGCAAAATGCAAACTAAAAAAACAAATATCATTACCTAGTTTAATTTTAAGTTATGATATTTTCTAAATTTGATGAAACAAAAATAGGAACCTGACATTAATTATATGATTAAAAATAATCATATTGTAGCCAATATATTTAAATTCTAAATTGCGATCAAATTTTTCTGAAAACATTTGATTTTGTAAGAAAACTGAGATAAAAATAATAAATTATAAAAATATATCTTGGTTATATACCTAATTTATTAAATACTTTAAAAGTACTTGCATAATAAGCTGAGAAATATTTTATTATATTAATTATTTAGTCTGTTAATTAAATATAAGCATATCTGGTCCTTATATTATTTTTATTATATTATTCTCAACTCGCCAAATTTACATAGGTTGGTATTTTTTCAAACGTAAAAATTACAGTTGACTATGCAATAATAATTAATTATATATTCTACTGTCATTAATATCCATATTCCTCATTTAACTCCATACATGTTATAACAAACATACGATTACAAAATAACTAAAAACAAATTTTAGCTAAAAAAATTACAAAACCACTATAGTATATTATTATTTTATTATAATATGCAAACGAACAAGTAAATTGTAACGTCAAGTAAAATAATACATTTTTAATTAATCGAGAGTAGCTTAAAACTATTTTTTATTCAAATAGTTTACAATATATTATATGTATAGTAGAATTATTATAGGTAACGCATAGCAATCGTTTACCTGATGAGAAATCTTTCAGCTTATATTTTATAACCAACACGCCATGAATAATAATTAATAATTAAAATTATTGAATACGTTTATAATATAATATTAAATTGGCATAATAATTGATAGTTCTCTCGATATTTAATTAGACCATATTTATATTAATTTAACCTTAATGAATATTTTAATTTATTAATATTAATCTAATAATAATGATTAAATTTATGCCATATTTATTATTTGTCAACTGTTAGCTTTAGTTTAATTTGATAATCCTATTTTGTTTTTATTGTAGCTCTTTAATTTGTAAACATTTTCAAAAGTATTTTAAACCCGTTTATAATATTTAAAATAAAATAAAATAAAATAATTGATAATATTATTATACTAACAATGTATACCTAAGTACCTAATAAAATTTACACAACTATACGTGTCATATGTACAAATATTCATAATGGTTAGATATTTAATTGTCCACGTGATGGTCGACAGATATTGGTAAGGTTAAAAATAATAATAAATCGTGTTTATAAATAATTAAAAATTAATTAATATTTAAGTTATATTATATGCGAAACCAATTACCATATTATATGTACATTCTTAAAATCTTGATGTATAAAATTAAATTTTGAAATACTAATTAAATAGCTAATAAAAAAAAAACTGTTTGTAAAAATCTGTATTTAAAGTTTAGATAAGTTTAGATATGCCAAGTAGTTAACCAACATTTTGCAGGGTACTCTTGTGTACTCTACTCCAGCTCATCGAAACTTCAAACACCTACGTATAACTAATAAACTACTGAAATTTGATTTTTATTCATCAATATACTCATAAATATATTACTTAAAAATATAAAAAATAAATATTTTTTGAAATAATGATTGTCTCTCGTTAAAAGACTCATTCTGTATATAGATAATATTGAATTGAAATGATACGATAATAATATATGTTTGAAATATTATATTTTATCAACACTATAATGTGATTTATACCGCTCGGAAAATTACATGATATACTCAGGTAGGCGGTACTCAATAAACTCAAATATAATATATTATAATACAAATATTGTCAAAATGGTAGCACACGTCACACTCAGAAATTCGATTTAAGATAACACCTTAATTAAAGTGCATACTACCAATAACAAATTGTAATCAATATAATTTATGGATATTAGATATATTATGATGTTTGTTAATCGGTATACAATTGTTCAGATTTACAAAAAAAAAGTAAGGTCTTTAATTAAAAATTAACGTTATAATATTTTACTGTCTCGATGATATTAATTTTTCATTACTTAAACTTAATATATTAATCATTTGCATCACAACAAAAATCAAGTTTTATCTGTTTTATAGTATATATATATATATATAGGTACGTACCTACGTTGTATTGATACCTAGCTTATAGAAAGCCCTAAAAGTTTAAAATATTAAAAAACTTTTAATTTATTACACATTGTTATTAAAACTTGTAAAAATACTTGGGTATGTTTAATTCAGTTCTTAATGTATTAGAATGTTAAAATTTTTATCACTAAAATTATCTAAAAATATTAAGTAAAAAATAAAAAATATGTTTGAGTTAGTATATCCAAATATACATATAAAAATATTTTTATTTGTACAATTCTAATTAAACGACATCATAATAAGTTAAGACGATAAAATTATACTTTTACAACTTAAAACTTATTTTATTTTTATATGTTAATTTTTTTTTTTAGTTGTAATAATAAGTTAATATGTTAAAAACATTATTATTTAATAAATTAAAGAAAAAATATATATATCAAGTTAATGTTTAGCTTGACGTTAATGAAAAAAAAAAACAAAATAAATACTGTAAAAGTTTGAAGGTGGGTCATCTGTAGATCGTATTCATTTGAAAACTTAAATAGAAATAATACAAATTAAGTCTGTAAATTATCGTCCATTAGTTCAGTTTGTAATTAATTTTCATTATTGAATGCATTTAAATATATTTGATAAATACAATTTTAACTATTTACTATTTAGCAATACTATTGTTCACTTGTCTCTTTAAAATGTACTTTTATTGTTTAAGTTATATTGTTATAAATAAGTACTTAATAATTCGTTATAACTTTATCAATATTTATTCATTTTACAGACTAGGTTTATAATCCTTCCTGTTTTTAAATTCGGCTAAAAATTTATATACGCATAATTACTTTAAAACGATATCATTTTGCTTACATAGACAGTTCCGTACTTATTAAACTTAAATTGCATTTTAATTTATAACATATCTATATCTATATCTATATATATTTTTTTTTTTGGAAAATGTATTTATTATTATAAAATTACAATAAATATGATCTACTATCTTTAAGTCATATTTAAACCTACATACTAACTTTTGTATCATAAGCTCTATTTTACCTTTTATTATATATGCTTTCTTCATCGACCCATAAGTTATAATTTTTTATAATAAATAAAGTGGTTTTTTTTTTATTTAATTTCTCTATTAGTAAAACATTAAATAATTTATAGTTATCAATAGTTGAACCTTTTAAGTTATGCTTATTAAAATAGATCTCAATAATTTGCCTTTGTTGTATTATAAGTGGCCATAGTGTGATTTGACTGTACCACCCCAAACCAACAAACCCTATTGTAGTATTGCATGGTATAATGCAAAATAAATTATTCGTAAGGTATGAAAATCTAAAAAAGTTCTTAATTTGTATAGACTATTGAACACAGTTCGAAGTCGCGATATTGTTCACATGCAGATTCCATCTCATATTTTTATCAATTGTTAATGTTAGATATCTGGTATAAGTCTGGTATATATATATAAGTGATATAACAGCTATCTTAAAATTCAGGTAAATAATAATACTTTAAGCTAAACAATAATTTATGACGGAAAAAAAAGAATTTAATAATGGTATTGTCCTCAAAAAGTTGATGTCAACAAATTAAAGTTCTCATTAATAATTGATAGGTTTTGAAATAAATAATTCGTCGTGTTTGTTTTACCAACGTGTTTAGTATATATAATTTTTGTAGTTATACTGTAAAGAAAAATAATAATAATTTATAAATTCGCCTGTTACATATTACCTAATCTGTTATGCAATATATTGTTATCGTTTTTAAAAATCAAAATCATGAAAAACCTAGAAAAATTTAAAGAACTTAGTTTAACTATTAAAATTTAATATTTATCTAAGAATGTTATATCATCATTCTTTATTAATACATTTTTAATAAGGTAAAAAGATGTTTTTTATTCTGTTCTTAAAATATAAAATATTTTAAATCAAATAGAATGATTGAACAAACATTCAATTAAAATACAATCCAATAAATTATTGTGAAAAAATAATTTCTTGTAATCGACTTATATTTAAATTATACCGAAATCAAATTCTATAATATAATACAAGTACTTATTGACAAAATTAGTTTTAATTAAGTAGGTACATACCGAAGTTTTTGAAAATATATTTGATAATAGATAGATCTAATATAGATAAGTACTAACTGGAAACTTAAAATCGATATCATGTTTAATGAAATAAACTATTCATATCATAATCGGATTAAATATTTTTCGAAAAGTATTAAAATCTGTTTTATGAACTTCATATTTTAGTATTATATTATAAGTATAAATTGGCAAAGTCAAATGTTTAAATATTAATTTTATACCTATATGTGATTATTGTAATACAATAGGCAATATTAGATAAACAATCTATCATTGCAAATTTAAATATGTTTCAAATGTATTCTAATTCTTATTTTAAATTTAATGTTTATTTGATTAGTTCTATTAATTACAATATACAAGAATAGATAAATTATTCTATAAGTTAATAAGATAAAAAAAATATTTAAAACAATGGAATTATTAACACCGTTTTACGGTTTTACGATACCTGATTTATAGATATGATTTGTTCATATTATTTATTTCATATTTTTGATTTATATATATATATTTTTTCGGTTGTATTTTCAACATTAGTTGTGTTGTAAAAAGTTCATTCATTTTGCAGTGACTAACGATTTTTTTATTGCAACAAAAAAAAATGTCTCATCTATTTTTTTCAGTATCTATACTATTAAGTGGTAGCATCATTTCTCCATGCCAAGGCTTCCATGTAAATATATTATTTTGTACTATGAATACATTACAATTTTACCTAAACTTTTATTTTAAACTATACTAAAAGTTAAAAAAAAATTATACATAGATCAATAGAATAAAACACTATAAAAAAAAACATACACAAAACTCAGCTACGTAAAAAAAACGTAGTATACATATGTGGAAGTAGGATTACTGTGATTTACATCTACAATTCCTCACATTAAAACTCTTTCAGATCTTGAATTTAAACTCATTATATAATGCAGCTGTTCAAATTATCGCTTGATTTCAAAAATTTAAATTATAGTTTAAACAATGGAAATACATAATAACTCTACAGCATATATTAAATTGTACAAAAATCTACTTGTCAATTAAAATTTTATTTTTCTTTCTGTAAAGTTATAAAAGCATAATATATAAAAAAAAATCTTTAAACTTACTAAAAACAAAAAATACTTTCAACAGAAATATTAAAACCACACTGAAAAATACATACAGGTATAAAAATAAACAATATACATATTGGCTGAAATTTGTAAAATATTATATTAATGTCTAGAAATATTGCTTTATGATTTTAATTATTTTAAACTAGAAACAATTGATTTTAATTTTTTAATTTAATTTTAAATATTTGTCCGTGGTGACGGATGGATATTATATAGGTAATATAATAATATTGTACAATTCCAGTAGGTACAAAAAAGCAAATTTAATTGACTCTAAAAATACGTAAGTCCACGAATGACTTCAATTCGCACACGGCCGGCATTTAGTACTTTTAAATATTTTTTTCGTATTTTCATGTTACTTATAAAATTCTGTACAAGCCATAATTCGCTATGAGAACGATCATCGGTAGGAAACTAAATAAAAATATTCACTTAGAGGCGCATAATATAATTATATAGAAAAATAAAAAAAAATAGTGTTTCTAAAGATTCCAATTTATATGTTACACTTAAGATGAAATATATATATATAATGATATTGTAATTCATTGACTAAGTCAAAAAATCGCGTAAAAATTTATTTTTTATCGATTTTCTTCAGTGGTATTTTTTGTTTTTTTAAATAATTGTTGTTCAAATGATAAAAAAAAAACGTGTTCCATAGAACACTATGGGCTTTGGAGTTATGTTTCACTTAATTTTTCCAAACTATATGCATATTGAAACAACGATTAAAGAGAATCGGTTGGCAAAAAAAATTACCTATTAGTATTTAATAGACGATAATAATTTATTTTTTATTGAATAAAAATAAGATATTCCTAATCGTTGGCTATCCATATCTACGGATATTGTAATAGTTTGATGGTTTTAACATGATGATTATATATAAGTTAACATAGGTTCTATATACAATGGCAAGTTGAACGATAATATCTATATCATAAGAATAATTTCTATATATTATAATGTAAATATAAACAGAGTGATTTTTTAAGCATGCTCACTTTCATTTTTTCCTTTAATAGTATATTTATACAAATTTTGATTTTTAGAATTTTTAAATATTCCTAAAGACCATATTTTTAGATTCCTGATATTTTTATTCTAAACTTAAAGAATGTCCTGTGGCGATACGAACTTTTATTTTTCAAATGAGAACTTTCATTTTTTGTCACCTTCATATATAAGTAATATTAGAAGTAGTATTTATTATACTTGGATCATTTTTACAAATTATTAATATTGATAGATCAATAGTCATTACTATAACAGTCTCAAATCATCTTCCCCCATATCTACTCAATACATTACCATAAACATATTTAACCTTGTGTAAACAGGATAATATAACTCAAAAACTACTTGTTAAACTTTTGATTTAGATACATCAAAATTTTCAAAAAAATATCTGCTAAACAATTTAAAGTGAAAAGGGGGGGAATTACTATTTGAAAAACAGAAATTTGTATTGTCACACTAAAGTGGTACAAAAAATCTTGATAATTCGAAAATATCGTCTTCAAGCGTGTATTTAAAAATTCCATTAATCAGAATTTGAAAAAAATTGATTATTAAATAAAAAGTTGGGGATGAGAATGATATTTTGCTGAATCACCCCGTATATATATATATATATAAATATTTAATACTTCAATACTTGTATATTATACGTATCGTGCAGCAATAAAACTTACCGTTTAGACTTGGGCCTCGGGTGCGCGTTTTTCACGTTGGTGTGGCGGACGGGACGACCAAGCAGAATGACGCCACCGACAAAGACGCAGCGCAATATGTACCGGAAAAAGCGCGTCAAACCGCGTCGTATACACGGTTCTCGTAAAATACGCCCCCTGACGACACTCCGGAGTTGTATGATTTTCTTCGCCGCGCAACCTGTTGGCGTGTTGTCATCGCGAGCGCCTGCGTTGTTGGAATGATGATGATATTAAATTATTACACCGAAATATTATACTTTTGGCCGCGATTAATACATTCTAATGTACTATAATAATTATTATATTGTGAGGGAATGACCTGAAATGTCGTCAACCGTCGTCCCGCGGTCGAAATTCGTTTTCCGATATTGTGGTCGGCGCGAACAAACGAATATTATAATCGTTGGTCGTTAATAATTATGCATAGGTGCACCTCATCGAGTTTCCGGGAGGGAGAAATACACAATTTGCAGTATATCACTATATAGCTGTGATTGTTTATGGACATTTTTTTTAAAACGACATTCCTCTTTTTATTTGTACATGGTTTGTATCATACTGCATGTACAACATTATAATCATTATTAATTTAATCGTATATAATAAGTTATTGCGGGAGCAAATTATTTTCTACGAACGTCGCGTGTCGAACGATTAACGCGAATGAAATTGATCTATAATGGGTTCTCAAGTTGTCAGCGAAGTAGTATTATGACTCTAAAATATACTTTGTGTGGGCTGCTATTTTTACTACCTTTACATATTATATTATGAGCGGAATGGCCCCAATCCGTTGTTGTGCGATCGAAATTCTTATTCCAATATTTTGATTGGCCCGAACTATGTCATAATATTATGCGTAGGTGCTCATCGAGTTTCCGGGTGAAAAAAATTGTCAGTTTTTAGAATATCGTAGTGATTATTTTCTGAATTTTTTTTCAAAACGACATTCTCTTCTATAGCGTAATGGTTTATATGTTGTATCATACTGCTTGTACAATATCATAATCATTATTAATCGTATACAGCAATATGTTATTGCGGGAGCGAAATATATTTTCTACAAACGTTTCGTATCGTACGATTAACGCGAATGAAATTGCTGTATAATGGGTTTTTATTTATAATATTTATGAGCGTTTACAAACACCTATATTATATTTAGTAGTATTGCAGCAGGGTTGCTACAGATGGTGTAACACAATTTAACGGGGTGTCCCGTTTGCGCGGCCAATCCTACACGCCTTAACTTTAAATACATATGTATATAATATAATATAATACTTACTATATTTTTTTTCTTATCTCTTTGTCATAGATGAACCGATGCAAATCGCTTGAGTGGCACTGGCCGAAATTATTATATAGGCACAGAGTCGCACGGCAGTCTTGGCAACACTATAATTATACCCCTTTATAACCAGCCATTCGATATATAATCTAATTACTTACTTGCAGTACAGTTCGACTAGCTTTTTTCAATAATTTATAATAATTGTAACTATGCTGTTGGCCAAATATAAGACCGTCCGACATTTATTATATGCATACACAAAGGGTGATTACTGATTCTCACTGACAAATTGTTATTATTATAAATTAATAGATGCATTTGTTTATTTTTACTATTTACAATAATAAATACAATTCATTTGTTTGTATTCTTTTATCGTGAATCTGCAGAAAATAATTCGAGAAATACGAGTAATTTTTAAAATATAATATACGTATATATTTTTAAGATCGTAGTTTATTTTACCTTCTTATCTATGATTATCTAAATTTATTATCTCTATTATATGAGTACCTACCTATATTTGTTCTTCAAATACAATAAATTAAATCAATTTTAAAATACATTGCATTTTTAAGATATCTGGTTCACGCTTTAAAGGAACCACCCTCCGTATACGTAAACATATTAATTATTAATATGAATATATGATCGATATATTATGCTGATAGGATTAAATGTTTCGTGTTTTACATTTAATAATATAATATAAACATGCGTCTTCGGCGGGTGAACAATTATAGTAATTGGTTTGTCGAAAATCCGAACGATAATATATTATAATATTAACAAATGACAAAAAATACCTCATGAAAACATATTGTTAACACAATATCGCAATCATCGTATTTAATGAGTCCTCAACATTCTATTACGATAATTAGTTTTCTGCTAACTTTCAATTTGCAATACTGTTTTATCTAGACGATTTGAATATACTATATCCACCTACGCCTTTTGTATGACAATTAATATTTGTACGAGATTTTATGAATATACAATATATTGCATGGGTTTTTAATATTAAAATATAAGTAGGTACAGGGAAACACATATTAATATATTATTATATAACTCAATGACATAAAAATTAAATGCAGACAATATTTTCGTATTAATAAGAAATATCAATTTATCGAGAGTTACAATCAATAGGTACAGTGGGTATCATACGTCTTAATTAGTATTTTCAATTTACATTTAATACATTTATGTAATCTTTTTTAGCTACTTTACCATATATAATAGCGTACTAAGACTTTAATTTTATAAATTTAATAATTGTAATAGATAATAAAATAATTGTTTTGATTTAATTGCCATAAATAAATATGCAATACTGCAGGTTGAAATTTAAAAGAAATATTAATTACGTCCGCATAATATATATATATATACCTACCATCATTGTCGACTTTCATTTGATATATGTTAAGCTAACTTGCATAGATACCGTCAATATACTAGACGCAAATCAGCTATTGAATTTAATACCTACTTAATTAACCTATTTTGAAGGACGGAAGTATAGTATGCAGCCTGACCGGGCGTAATGCGTTAGGGCGAATTTTTAAAAAATGCAATGTGTTTGGGCAATTTAACATAATGCGTTTGGGCGAGTGTTTTTAAAACATTGTAATGTGTTTGGACGATAGTAGAATTCACTAAAACACTCTGAGTACATTTTCTGTTAGTACACCGAAAACGAAAAGATCCGTTTTTCAAGTGGTAAGATTCACTA
>JACXSJ010000655.1:186471-198400 GCA_014851325.1 Pentalonia nigronervosa | reverse complement strand
GACGGCATACGAGATGATGATTAAAAAGTCGTGATTAGAGCGAATAAATAACCAGCTGGAACACACGAAAGTAGATTTAATGCTCAACCAATAGATGAAGTTGCAATCCTGATTATTGGTTAAAACTTAGAAACGCAATATTTGGCTTACACGTCACAATAATGGGAAACTGCAGTAAGTATATGAAACATACCGCTCATATGATACATTGCAATACCCATTGATTTTTTGGCAAGGAGAGGATAGATATCACTTCAATATTAAGATGATAAATCCATTGAATGGTAAGTATTAAAATCATAGTTCTCATTTCAACAGACATAAATTTTGCAAGGTTTAGTTTTGGTTTTCCAAAAAAATTGAACTACTTCTAATTTCTCAGGAATTACCTTAGTCGACTAAGGGATTATGTGCTGTTGGTTTGGAGAATAATAGGAAGAGAACCAGCAAATAATCTTAAATCATTTCGGGTATTTAGTGATCACACGGTTTTGTTCACCCATTAATAGAGTACGAACGTGATTTACTTCTAAGATCTAAATTTTAATGTTTTTATTTCAGATAAGTAAACTAACAAGAATGTTAGCTTGATGAATTGTAACGCATATCGTTTGATAATTCATCAAAATGCTGACAACTATTTGCTTTATTTCATCGATTGTTTCAGCAATATTGCGTGTTTAGATTTCGAAGCATGACTACTGAACTCACCTTTAGTTGTAAATTATGCGGTAGTAAGTAAGATAGATCCAAGGAATTTAAAAATTCAGCTAAATAGTTTTTGACTGCGTTTTATTCGTTTGTTACACAGTCAGTAGATTTGAATAAATGTAGAGTACCAACGATTTGATTTTAAACAAAGTTTAAATCAACCACATCTTTATTCGTAGCCGCTAAAATTACCCGTTCACTTAACCATTCGTTATTTTTATAGTTAACAATGATGTTTGGGCATACATTGTTAATGAGCTCATCTTTCGATGAGACAAAATTACAAAAACTCGGAGGAAATGAAGTCAACTTGCTCGATTCGTCGACAGGAACACGGTCATTACCGTTAGTCGGCAATTACTTGGAGAAATATTGAGCATATGGATCTTACAGCAACGCAACTCTCATGTTTACTGACAGCTGAAGTTTCTTCATATGGCGCCACAGATTTGATGATTTTAGGCAAGTATTTATTTCATAGATAGCAGTAGATCTTGAAATGATTGTCTATGTTTGGCGGAAATCACCAGACAGTAAAATCATTGCACCACCAAAACATCTCAAGTCATTGCGTAGATCTTTCAATGTTCTGACAAGTGCTTCCAATGCACGTTTGTGCATTCGTCTAGTGATGGGCGATTCGAATCATCATATAAAATATCGATCTTTTTCATGCGATTAATCGATTTTTTGAATCGATCTCTATGGTCCGATCTTTTATGTGAATCGATTCATTTTTGTAAAAATCGAATCGAATTGTTGGACGACGGATGTTGTCCCATATCAGATCTTTTGTGTGAATCGATTCATTATTCATTTTTGATTCGATTTTTTCACAGTGTTGATACTTGACAGTTTGAAATGTTTGACATTATCATCTGCTTCTATCACGTCTTTACTCTTTACTCTATAGTCTTTACATACACTGTCTATTACACCGCTGCATAGATAATATATCCGCATGTCTGCATCCGCTGTCGTAGTCTTACGTTCTCGTGACTACAGAGTAATATATTACCCTAGTAAGTGTAGTAGTGTTTTAGTAGTGTCTCTTACAGTAATGGTCTTATTTACGTATTATTGTTAAATGTTTTTATTTTTTTTCTACCGGGACTCGTTACTTGTGTAGCTGTGTGTTATGTTCGTCTTCGTTAGATGTTAGATTGTTTTACGACTGTACAGTGAACTCAGTGAAGGTATTCTTTTCTATAGTACGGTGTTGAGTCTGAGTGTACGTCCACCGACACCGAGATCGACCACCATTACAGACTGCCGTAGTGACGTAGTGCCGTTCGCTTCGCTATTTTACCATACATAAAGTAAACCACGTTGTTTTGACTTTTTGCTTTGTTTTAAATTTATTATCATTAAAATGACATCAAAAACGAAAAGTGTTGTTTGGAATTTTCCAAATGAAAAAATCCAATGATGGTGGCATATGTAAATCATGTAAATATTCGATTAACACTAGTGGCAATACAACTAATTTAAAAAACCACTTAAAACGTAAACATCCCTCTATTCATTTTGATGCCACCATACCTAAAGTTCGCAGAAATTCAACGCCTTCAACGATGCCTACAACGGGTAACGATAATGAACATGATCCTAATATAGTATTACCAGTGACTCATTTGGCAAATGAAATTGTCAGTAAAGTAAGTGAAATTCATGCACAATTACTTAGATTAATCAAAACTAAAATTGTAACTTTAATTATTAATAATTGTAACTTTAGGCTAAAAATATGCAGACAACATTGATTGATTAATGTTTCTCAATCGTCCAGCAGTAGCAGTTTCAATTTAAAATATGTTAATTCTGATAATGATTCGGTTATTGCATCAACAACCTCGTGTTCATCTTCATTGGGTTCTGCTTCTGCTTATAGTTTGAACACTCAAAACAGTCAAAAACTAAGGCAGCCGACAATTTTTGAGTAGCTTTCAGATATAAGGGCATATGAACGTATGATTATCTTATTATAATTTAAGAATATAAAATTATTTTAATTTGGATATATTGTTTTAGAAGGAGGTTCCAAAACCATAGCTATCATTGATGCCTTGATTTATATGTTGGCAAAAGACAACTTGCCATTGTCAACTACTGAAAAACCAGGGTTTGTCCACTTCATGCGAAAAGCAGCACCAATGTATAAAGTTCCTTTCAGAAAAATTGTTACCAAATTAGTTAAAAGTAAATATGAAGTGTTGTCGTCGTTAATTAAATCTAAATTATCCAACGTAGAATATATTACAATAACAGCTGATATTTGGACTGATATCATAAATATCACTAGCTTTTTGGGCATGAATGTTCACTTCTTAAATAACTCCAAGCTTGATTTAGAAAATGTTACAATTGGAGTCTTAGAACTTGCAGATAATAATATTTTTGATCACATTAGTGAATGGTTTGAAAAACAATTGGATAAATGGGGGATTCAAAAACATAAAGTTGTCACTGTTGTTACTGATAGTGGGGCAAATATATTGTTAGCTGTCAAAAATACATTTGGTGTTGATAAACACTTGCCATGTTTTGCCCACACTTTAAACCTTATTACTCAAAGATCTTTAAATGATCTCGAAGATGTGCAAAACATAATTTCTAAAATAAAAGCTATTGTAACATTTTTCAAACATTCGGTAAATGCTAGCGATGAACTTAAAAAATTATGTGATTATAAATTGAAGCAATCAGTACCTACTAGGTGGAATTCGGTATATTATATGATAGATCGATTTATATTATGTTCTAACCATATTGCATCTGTGTTAATTAATAATCGTCAAGGCCCTTCAATGTTATCGGCAATGGAGATAGATATTACCAAGGAAATTAATTGTATGCCTAAGCCTTTTGAAGTGGCTACTAAAGAGCTGTGTGTGGAAAATTATATAACTGGAAGTAAAGTAATCCCACTAATTCATTGCCTTATAAAAAAATGCGAACAAGTAAATTTAGTTAATCCAATTGCTTTACAACTGAAATCTACTTTGTTGGAAAATTTAAGCCAACGGTTTGGTAGGATGGAGAAAATCTAAATGCTTTCAATTGCCACAATACTAGACCCTAGGTTTAAGACATTCCATTCAAATAATGCCTTAGCGTCTTCTAAAGCGATCCGTACAATACGTCTGAAAATTTTAGATTTAAAAACAAATTCTAGTGGTTCTAATAAAGATTCTAGTGATGATGACACTGACATGGCTGATAGTTTGTGGTCATTTCATAAAAAATTGGTCTCAAAAAAAGCCTCAGAAAATTCTGAAGAGAGTAGTGAACGAATGCCAACAGACTTCAAACATTATATAAACCAACCAACAATACCCTTACACGAAAATGTTTTTAAGTTTTGGAATGTAAATAGAAGTATGTATCCTCATATATCAAAAATTGCTGAGCCTTATTTATCGCTTGTGGCCACATCGGTCCCTTCTGAAAGACTTTTTTCTAAAGCTGGTTATATAATGACAAATAAAAGAAATAGACTGAAGGGGGAAAAACTACATTTGTTATTTGTTATAGGATCTCTCAATTTGGTAGACTGGCACATTGATTAATATCAAATCGGTATTAATTTATCATTTATTATTATTATTATTTGTATGTATATTTGAATTATATCATATGTAAATATTTTGTATATATTATTTGTAAATATGTATAATGTAATTATCTGTAGTCTGTACAGTCTACGGTTTTGTATATATTGATATTGTAATATATAATTACTAAAAACATTTATATTATAATTAGCAAACCCGGCGAACTTCGTTTCATCACCAGATGGCTTCGTTTTATGTAACATTTCGTTTGGTGATTAAAAGATGAAGAAAATTTTTTGTTTTGTTTTATGTTTGAAAAGGAAAAATTTTATTTCATTTAACAACAGTAATGAATTCATTTCGATTACAAAAATGAAGTATTATTTAGTTGAACTTCTCTAAGTAAATGAAAGTGAATCCAATGTAAATACTGAATCGAAGCGTTATACATGTCCGCAAATTATCCGTTTCATTGAAGTGCTCTTTGGTAAACCACATTTTTTGTTTTTTGGTCTGACGTTAACACAAACAAAGCGGATGGTTTCCCAACTCGTGAACACGCAACGTATAACTGTCCATGTGAAAAAAAAAATGATTTTCTAAATTTATTCCGCAAACACTAAGCGATTGACCTGCGACTTGTTAATTGTCATTGCGAACGCAAGGCGAACTGAAAATTGCAATCGTTTGAAGTCAAACGGAAGATCAGTCGGAATCATTGGTATTCGAGGAATACATACATTTTCACCTACGTACTTTCCGTTAATAATGGTTGCCTCAATCAAATTCGGCATAAGTCTTTTTACCGAAAGTCGAGTACCGTTGCAAAGTCGCGGTGGATTCAAATTACGCAATATCATAATAACTGTACCAACCTTAAGTTGCAAGTTATATGGTGGAAATCCTGGTAACTCCAGAGAGTTCAAAAACTCCGTTGGATAATTTACTACATCATCGAGATTTGTTATCGAATCAACTGATTTGTATGTCACCAAATCGCCAGCAATTTTTGATTGAATGGTGAAATTCAGTGCGTGTACATCATTATTCTTTGCGGTAAGAATTGCTCGTTGACTTAACCAAGCATAATTCTGATAATTCTCACTAATGTTTGGGAAAACATTTTCAATAAGAGCTAATTGAGAGTCTACAAATCGGCAAAAGTCGTTGGTAAGAGTAATTAATCCAGATGTCGCATCAACTGGGACTTTTCTATTTCCAACAGCTAACAATTGTTTGGAAAATTGTGCATCACTTTGATCATTTTGAAGTTGAACTCTCATATTAGTGGTTAGCGATAATGCTGTTACGTTATTCCATAAAGGTGATGCCTTCAGGCAAGCATTCAATTCATCTGCAGGCGTTCCACGGGGAATTACTGGCAACGTCTGCCTGAAATCGCCTGCCAACAATAACATCAAGCCGCCAAAGATGTTGTTATTTCGCCGAAGAACCTTGAGTGTGAAGTTAAGTGCTTCAAGTGATTTCTTATGTGCCATTGTGCACTCATCCCAAACAATGAGCTTGCATTACATCAACAATTTTCCCATTGCACTGGATCGGGAAATATTGCATTTTGGAGTATCAATTGTGTTTAAATTGAGTGGTAACTTAAGCGCAGAATGTGCAGTACGACCGCCATCTAGAAAAGTCGCCGCAATTCCAGATGATGCTAACGCCAAAGCTATGTCACATCTTGATCGAATAGTGGCCAAAATCAATGAAATGACAAATGTTTTCCCTGTTCCTCCAGGTGCGTCCAGGAAGAATAGACCACCAGTATTATTGTCCACCGCTTGCATTAATGTTTCGTATACTTGTTTTTGCTGTTCATTCAGCAACGGCACATTATTTCGAACGAATTCCTGCAATGTATCAACATTGTATTGCAGCTCTCGATTTAATTCTTGGTTGAATGCATCGTGCATCGATCGATTTGGCGCAATCATTCCTACTTCAATCAGTAGCTTGTTTGCAATAGTCAAGCATTGATCCTCAATCAGAATCAATCTTTCATTGTAGATTTCATCGGTTATTTGGATGTCAGGATTATTCGTTTGAATGCGCAAGCGATGCAAGATATCTTCACATATGTCGTCTTTGTATTTGTTCCATAACTGAATTGGTTGTGAAGGAAAACATGTGGTGATGATAATTGCGAACAGCGTTCGTATTTGGTACGCATTTGATGAAACAACTGAATCCGCAAGTGTTAAATCCCAATGAGAATCGTTCTCCAGCAAACCCAATAGTTGACATGCTTCTCGATATGTTTGGCATTGGTGGCCATTCACAGTTTTCAAATGCGCAAATGATTTTGGTCCACGTACATTTACCAACAGTAGTCGCAAATAAAAACATTCATCATTTCTAGGATGAACAGTATACATGCGACCTAGTGCATCATTGGAAAACACCTATGGCCAATCTGGAACTGGGGTTCCTTGTTTGCGACGTTGGAATTTCTTTGTTGATTGATTCCAAGTGTAATACTTGGGCATTTCAACGTACATCAGCGTCGCTGCGAATGGATCTGCTTCACACATTGCAAAGAAGCTAGTCAATGTTGTCGATGGTGGTCTCTCAGCTCGTTGTGCCGCATTAGCCTCAGTGAAGTAAACTCTTTGGCTATTTTCCAAATGCACTGCTAAATGTACAACTGTGGGATATCTTTCATGGATTTGAAATGACAATAATCGCCACAGTGCTTCATTAGTACTGACGAATCTGCCCATTTGAAAGTTGCTGATTTCGTCATTCGCATTTTCCGACGCAATACTAAACACAGCCTGTCGCTGCCTTTTTGACGTACTTGCACAAATATTTGATTGATTTGGCCGAATGACAACTCTCAACGTTTGCATGTGTTTCGAAAATTCGTGATAGCAGCAAGCAATATGGTACAATGAATTCATTTCCGATCTCAATCTCTTGATTTTGAATTTTAACTTTGATAGTTAGACCATTATCTTCTTTTGAACGCCGACGATAAACTGGATATCCATCGTTCCCTGTGACTGTTTCAGCAACTAACGGTCGCGGATATCGTTTTGTGCACTTTCCATCAGCCATGCAAGGCGATAATGGATTTAATGCACCGCACGGTCCATGCACCATCTGTGTCGTCACAATGTCGTGTAGAAGGGGATCAGTGACTGGATCAGGAATTTCAGCTGATATGATGTCATCCACTTCATTTGAATGTAATTTGTTCAGCAACCAAATTAGGATATGAGCATGCAGTAGTCCACGCTTCTGCCATTCTATCGAGTACATATAACAATGTGTGTCACCAAAAACTCGATACTTTGTAAGCACATCCATCATAACCTTGAGTTTTTGCTGAAATACTCTGGCGATTATGTCATGGCGATCTTGCGGTTTTTGGCCCGGTTCCAACTCACATTCAATTTCCGTCCACTTCGGATTGCATGTGAACGTAATAAATAAATCCGGAGTTCCATAATTTCGGACGTACGTCATAGCGTCTTGAGCGTATTCGTGCATGTGGCGTGGGCTTCCGATATAAGATGATGGGAGAATCGTCAGACGTCCAATATTCTGAACATCACCATCTGAATGAATAGCATCACGCAAGTGTATATAGTCCTCAGATCGTAGCTTTGCCCGATTGAATCGGATGAACGCTAAACGTTCGGTCTCGACTTTGACATACATGTCGACAGCGAATTGCTGGAATAGCCGACGGCACTTCAGAATTATATTCTCCTCATGTGTACGAATCATCATACGATACGCATAGTAATTCATTGCGCTTAGATTTTCATTCGTTGATACTCCTGAAAATGCAAAATAAAATGAATTGCTAATAGAAACCAATAATAGCAATAATAGCAATAATTAGTGTGTGAATATTGTACCTGTAACTGGATCGACCATCTTCAACGTGATGTCGTATCCGTCTTGCCCTTGCCAATAAATGATTGGATATTGTAACGCATCGTACAAACGATGTGTCTCGTTTACACGATGCATTGATATTGCTTCTTTGCTGAACGACAATGTCTCGCGATTTAGTTGGATCGCCAACAATAATTGCAGCAACATCATTAATGGTGGGTGCATTAAATCTTCGCACATGTTCACCTGTTGGGGTACAATCCGCTTTTATGACAAATTTGTGCGTATCCGATGGCATTCGTTCCAATGCTGTTTTGAACATATTAACCACAGCATTATTAGCGTAAAAAAATGCTTGCAACTGTTTAATAATTCGTCTCTTTAACTGTTGTGTTCCCTCTATATTGCACCGCACATTCAGCTGATCCACCATCGATGAAATGAAATATATTTGCAGAAATTGATGCGGTTCATCTGGTGTTGGCACCATTGAACCATGCAAATGATATATTTGTCCTTGTATCTGTAATTGCAAACAATCATTTGTTGAAGAATACGGTGTAACTTCTGATCGTGTGATGGTGTAGTGTGTGGTGTATATGTAATTGTTATGTGTTGCAATTCATTGTGTTGGTGTGAGTGATTGGTTATATATTAATTGGTTGTTATAGTTATAGTGATTGGTTGTATCTTTTACCTTGCAAGTCGGTATGAAGCAACCTTGAATGATATTAGCTCCAAAGGATGTCATGCGAAAGCAGTTATTGTATTCAAGGATGTGTTGAAGAAAATGGCTGGAATCGGGATCCCTTCCATCGATTAATGTTTTCAGTAGAATCAAGTAATGGATCCAGTTTGACTTTTCCACTTGCGCAGCACAATCCAGCCGTTTCTCTTTTGAACTTTAACGCATTGCAATATCGGCATATAGTCGTCATTGGTCCAATATCTAAATTTTCATCATCACTGTAGTTCGCAGTGGGATCATATTGGAATGCCAAGCGATTGTATGATGCCAGTGATCTTCATGTGCTCACGCGTTGTCTCAATCGGGCATTTTTTCTTATTATATTTTGTCTTTCTTCGCTTAAGTTCTGTGAATACACTTGTTGCTGGCTTGCATGTCTTGTGCGGCGGCCGATGTTCGCACGTCGTCCTCTAGGCATTTTGGTCTATGGACAGAGTGGTGAATTTGCTATAAACCTCAGGGAGCCCGAGACCTTTCCAACGAATGCAAAACCGTGAAAATTAGAAAATTAGGAAATTTCAATTATTATTAGACACGGGTAGCGATTTGAATTTAATAAAAATTAATAAATTAAAAGGCAATATAGAAATAAACGAAAAAGATAAAATTTATTTACAAGGCATAAACGAAAAGATTTTGCCAACGATAGGCAAAGTAAAAATAACATTAATAATAAATAAAACCGAATTTAAAACAGAATTTTTTGTAGTAAATAAACAATTTCCGGTCGATAGGGATGGAATCCTTGGACACAAGTTTTTAGTAGAAAATAACGCTGTAATAGATATCGCGAATAATTTATTAGCAATAAAAGATAAAGATGAAATAATTAAAAATGAGATATGTTTTACATTAAAGCCGCGAACGGAAACGATAGTCAGTATTCCGATTGTAGACCCAGATATGGAAAATAAAAATATTTTAATTAATAAACAACAATTATCAGAGGATGTGTATTGCGCAAATATATATAACACGGTTAAAAATGGAAAGATTATAGTAGCGTATTAAATATATCAGAGAGTCAACAGGATGTCGAAGTAGGTCAAATTCACAAAATATCATACGAATATAATATTGACAATATATTATATACAATATAATATTAAATAAATGTAACAAATAATAATAATGATGATCGCGTAAGCAAGATAAATAATTTAATTAGAAGCGACCATTTAAACGACGAAGAGCGTGACTCAATAATAAAAATCTGCGAACAATATGCCGATATATTTTATTTAGAAAATGATTATTTAACAATGACTACTGCCGCGGAACACGTAATTAAATTACCAGCAAACCAGCCACCAATACACCGATAACCGTATAGATTACCTCATGCGCAAATGCCGATTATTGAAAAAGATCTTCTAAAAATGGAAGAAAACGATATAATTGAACGTAGCATAAGTCCGTTTAATGCACCACTATTATTGGTAAAGAAAAAAGCAAATACGTCAGGGAAAGAAAAATTTCGAATAGTAATAGATTTTAGAGCGTTAAATAATGTAACATTAAATGAATTTCATCCGTTACCAAATATTACTGACATATTAAATCAGTTGAGTCAATGTCAACTCTTTTCATTGATTGATTTTAAATCAGGATACCTTCAAATAAGTTTAGCTAAAGATTCGAGAGAATGTACAGCCTTTTCGACAAATCAAGGTCACTATCAATTCAAAAGACTAGTAATGTGACTCGCATCAGCACCAAGTACGTTTGTACGTATGATGGCAAATATTCTATCAGGACTAATTGGAGTAAAATATTTAGTATACTTGGACGATATAATAATATACGCTAAAATTTTGAATGATCATAATAATAAATTAATTAATGTATTCGAACGTTTACGTATATACAATCTAAAAATAGAACCAGATAAATGCGAATTTCTTAAGAAAGAATGTCTATTCTTAGGACATATAATTTCGGAACACGGAATAAAGCCTAACCCAAACAAGATAACTTCGGTTATGAATTTTCCGGTACCAAAGAATGTAAAACAAATAAAAGGATTTTTAGGTCTAAGCGGGTATTATCGAAAGTTCATTAAAAATTATAGTTCTATAACAAGACCAATGACAAATTTATTAAGGAAAGACATAAAATATGATTGGGATGATAAATGTCAACAATCATCTGAAAAATTAAAAGCAATACTTTGTTCAGAACCAATATTACAATATCCAGATTTTACAAAAGAATTTTTATTAACGACAGACGCTAGTGGAAAAGCGTTAGGAGCCATATTGTCACAGGGAAAAATAGGAAGCGACTTACCAATTTCGTATGCATCGCAAACTTTAAATAAATCTGAATTAAATTATTCAACAACGAATTAGAATGTTTAGCAATTGTATTTGGAGTAAAACACTTTCGACTATATCTCTACGGTAGAAAATTTACGATTCTTACTGATCATCGACCATTATCATGGTTGTTTAATCTGAAAGATATGTTATCTAAATTAGCGAGATGGAGAATTGAATTAGAAAAATATACATATGAAATTAAATACAAACCAGGGGTACAAAACGGAAATGTAAATGCACTAAGCCGAATGTATACTATTCAAGGAATTAAAAACGAAAGTTACGCGAAATTTATGGAAAAATCGGAAACAATAATTATAACGAATAAAAACGTAAAAGAAGTACATGACGAACTATTAGAATCACCAGATGAGTATTACATAGTATCGGAAATAGAAAAATATTATAATTTCAGATCAGGAGTGAATTACGAATTAAAACAAAAATTCGAGATGGATAAAACATTAAAACTAAAAAAGGACGTAGGCAAAGTTGTAAAATTTAAACATGAAAACAAGGGGCGCCCGCAGAAAAACAGCTCAGTGGGTGCAAATTGAAATGCATGTTATATATTTTACATATATTTACATTATTATATAAACATAACTCAAAATTTAATGCAAAAAATTATGAAAATTATGAATCAAATAGTAATGATAAACGTCTGACATTTAGTCCAAAATGATTGATAACATCAGTTTTGTGATTTTCAAAAAATAATGTATCGTCAAATC
>JACXSJ010000655.1:61365-186371 GCA_014851325.1 Pentalonia nigronervosa | reverse complement strand
GACCAAGTTATTGCTTCTTCTTCAAAATTATCAAGAAAAGGTCCTAATAAGTTATTGATAGATTTAACTACTTCACTGAACTCATCAATATTCATTTTTATCATTATTTTTGGGTGTAAATTAAATAATGAAAATGATTTTAAATTTTCATCAGAGAATCTATCACTAATTGACATTATTATGGAATCTAAGTAGGGAATAAATAAAGATTGTCTAAAAAAGTCATTAATATTATTACTTGGATAATTATCTCATTGTGTTTGTCTAATAGCTCTTCGTGGTATTTTTAACTCTAGACCAATTTTAATTGCAGTTTCTTCTGCTTTTTTGAATATTAAGTTAAATTGACACTCACTGTTACATCTGTCATTTTTTACAATCTGTAAAAGCTCTTGAATGCGTTTTGTGGCTACTTGTAAATCAATATTCACACCCTGAAGAATAGTAGATATAAATTCAAATTTGGCAGAATACTTTGCTATAATTGATAGTAAAATAACAAAATTTGGAGTAGTAATTGCATTTAGAATTTCAAGGCTTCGTTGCTTAGTTTTACTTTTAAAATGTTTTAATGTTGACATTTCTTCTATACCTTCTACAATAACAATAAACTTTTCATTAAATTGTCTTACACTCTTATGCTTCTCTACAAATCTAGTTTCACACAGTTTGGTTAATTTACAATTACTAGAATTAATAACATTCATGTGAACTGCACTTTCATTAAAAAATGTTATAGTGTCCTTTATTTTATTAATACAATTTCTAACTTCAGGCAAGACATTTAAATCATTGATAACTAAATTAAGGCGATGACTAGCGCAATGAAAAAAATGGGCTCTAGGATACATATCCTTATTTCTCTTTTGTACTCCTGATATACATCCAGCCATAGTGGCACACCCATCATAGCCTTGACCCACACATTTGTTTAAATCCAATTTCATATGATTACATGCTTCTAATATTGTTTTAGAAATGAACTCTGCATCAAATTCTTTTAAAGGATAAAACCCAATAAATTCTTCATGCAAATTTTTATCTTTTAAAAATCGTATACAAATGGATAACTGTTCAATACCACTTATATCTGCTGTTTCATCGGCAATAATAGAAAAACAAGAAGCTTCATTAATTTCTTGTCATATCACAGATTTTAATGTTGCAGACATTGATTCTAACATCTCATTTTGTGTACGGTGGGAAATATAAGTTAAATTTTTAGGGGCATTTTCCAAATGATCTTTTAAAATATTATCCCCGGCATAAATTCTGAATTCTAATAACTTATTAAAAACAGCTGAATCATCCGTCTTTCCCCTTATTGGTAAATTATGTAATGCACAAAAATATAGTGATGATAATAAAGGTATTAATTTCTTTCTATTTGCATCAATTTTATTTTTGTAGTTTGTATTTATCATCTGATGTACACTAGAATTTTTACTTGCTATATTTATAAAATCATTGAAATGTATAGAAGATTCAATATGCCATTGAGTTTTTGAATGGTTGTTTGCTTTTTCTAAAAACTTTTGATAACGTTGGAAAGGTTTATTTATAAACTGTCCTTGAAAACCTCTATGAGATACATGAGTTTGAAATAAAACACAGTATAGACAAAATGTGCCCTTAAATATTTTTGAATAAGCCAGCCAAGGATAAATTGAAAACCACTTAAATGCAAATGCACGATTTCCAACAACAATATCTTTCTTAAAATTATAATGGATACTTGGAACCCAAGGATTCTTCAATAATTTATACTTAAAATCTTCAGTAATATTTAAATTATTTTTTATACAATGTCCAATATCATATTGATCACAATCATTTTCAACAGCAAAATCATTTGTCAAAACTTCATTAACACTGATCAATTGTTTTAGGTCAATATTTATTTTCATTTTTTATTTATTTAGCACATATGTTAATATTATTTTGTTTAAATATGAAACTTGTTGCATATTATGAAGTAAGTATTAAATTTTGATTGTATGGAATAGGCATAAAGAAAAAACAATAAAGTATTCATTTAAATAAAAGATTGGTACTTACTTTAGAGTTCTCGATAATCTTTCCATTGCCGGTATTGTATCACCATTGATGTTTGGTTTTTTTTCTAAGTCACTTTTTACAACATTTAAGAGTTCATCGAAGGTTTTAACGGACATTTTAAAATAACCAAAAAATTTTTCCGGAAATCGTCGTAATTCCTCAAACATAATATTGAATTGACCTTATTCTTCCCTTTTTTTCCCATAAGGATGTACTGCAAAATTCCTTTGTGTTGAAGATCTATCTTCTTCTTCCAATGCCTCATTTATGGCAATTATAAGCGCTGGTGTAATTTTCTGCATAACCTACTCCTACGAACTGACAAGTGCAAATGATAGAACGACGAGTATATATTATTCATTAGTGCTATTCGTTTACAATAAATATGTTTATATTATTGATACAATAATTATGGGGTTTGCCATTGTTTCTAAATATTGTATAAATATATGAGGCGAAATACGCTTGACGGATACGCCTTGTATAGCTCGTCAGTCGGAAAACGCCGCGGAATACGCAGCTATACTGCTTGAGGGTGGTCGAACGACCCATGCTACTTTCAAATTACCACTCAATCTAACAACTTCGGTCACTCCCTTTTGTAATATATCAAAACAATGTGATTTTGCGAAAGTTTTAAAAGATACAAAAATAATAGTGTGGGACGAAATTACAATGACACATGAGGGTGGTGTTGAGGCTTTAAATAGATCTCTAAAGGATATAAGGGGAAATAAAAGGTTAATGGGTGGTGTAACGGTTTTACTGATTGGAGACTTTGGGCAGACTCTACCAGTAGTACCAAAAGGGACTAGAACTGATGAAGTCAAGTCATGTCTTAAAAGATCTACTTTATGGCCTCAGATTAATATACTCAAACTGTCAAAAAATATGAGGGTATACTTGGGAGAGAAAAAGTTTACTGGTAGATTTGCAGATCTTTTATTTGAAATTGGCAATGGTGATTATCCATCGTTTGATAAAATGATAACTATCCCAGGAAATTTGTACATAGTTGTAACTACGATTCAGGATTTAATATCAAAAATTTATCCAGATATTGCTCATATTCATGATAAGCCTATGGAATAGTTGTGTGAACGTGCTATACTCACTCCAAAAATGACCAAGCGGTGGCTATCAATGATACACTGCTGATGTCTTTTGAAGCGGAAGAAAAAGTATATACTTCGATAGATACGGTGGTCAACATGGACGATGCAACTAATCCGGTTGAATTTTTAAATTCATTGAAACCACCGGGTTTGCCATATCATAGGCTTATTCTGCGTGTGGGCACACCTATTATGTTGTTGCGAAATTTGAAACCACCTAAAATGTGCAATAGGACCAGGCTTAAAGTCAAAGCTTTACATCGCAATATAGTAGAAGCCACAATTTTAACTGGATGTGCGAAAGGGGAAACTGTGTTTGTACCATGAATCCCTTTAATTCCGAATGATCATCCGTTCGAATTTAAACGATTACAGTTTCCCCTCAAAGTCTGTTTTGCAATAACTATAAACAAGTCTCAAGGCAAAATTTTCAAATTTGCAGGAATAGATTTGCAAGAAAACTGTTTTTCACATGGGCAGTTCTACGTAGCTTGCTTGTGCGTAAACTCACTCAGTAGCTTGGTGATTTTGTCGCCTACTAATAGATCAGCAAGGAACATTGTCTACGAAGAAGTTTTGTAGATAACATTTTGAAAAACTATCAGTAAAACATTTATTTTGAACCTTCAGTGCTAAAATTTATTGTGAACAAATCTTCGGCCGCCAAAAGCTCTAACTTATAGAATAAGTTATGATAATAATTATTATCTTTGTTTTACAACCAATAGTTACGTATTTCTAGTTATGGGTGATAGGAATGCACGCGTCATTGTGCAAATTAGCATATCGCAATAAGCTAATAGCTAGGTATGAACAAGATCACCAATATAAAACTTAATGGCGTACTGTCCACTATTTTAGAAATTACTGAAGGATGCTACAAATCTCATGCCGCTATATTAAATTTTGGATAAAATATGAGCTTTGGTTATTATATAGCATATCTAAAACAAGTACATTCCAATTGAGTTTCTGTCAATGACATAAGAGTTGCTTACAAAAATGTGTCCAAATAACAACAGAGATGTATGTTATATTATATAATTTTAAAAAAATGTCACAAGGTTTTTAAAGTAGAATGTACAAAAACTATACACCAATCTAAAACATTAGGCTAACTGTCTGAATAACAAAATTCAAAAAGGAACATGTAAACCGCCAACTAATTACATACATAATATCATTATGTAATAAGAATTGCCAGTTCCAAGACTGGAAAAATGTATAAATGCACTGACCTTAAAATTATTATTTTTTTTTTTTTTTTATTTATGATCAGAAATACAGATTTTATTATTATTTATATAATTTGCCCCTATTTGTATTTTTCTTTTCATTCTTTTAAACACCAACAACAAACTATTTACAGTGTTACATTATCAAAGGTGTAACATGTTTTCTAATAGTTTTAAGGTTCATGTTTAGTACTTTTATGTTTTATTGTTCCCTGTTAATTATATTTAATGATGCACATCTATACGGTGTATAAAAACTAATAAGGTTACATGATAAGTCTGAATGATACATTTAAAAACAAATCATTAACTACATGCTTACTTAAATTGATGTGATCATATGTTCAAAACAAATTGGTTATCAGTCAGCAACATGTTTGTACATTATGTACCTAGTTAATAAAAATGAAAAAAATAGTAGAGGATGAACCTACAAAAATACAATTACAAATGAACATCTAACATCTGTTTGTTTAAAACAAGAACAAATTTATAACATGGGTAGTTGATAAGATTATAAGAAAAATAAGATAACAACTAGTAAAAACTATAAAACCTACTTCAGATTTTATCAAAATTTAAAAATAAGTACAATTATATTTTGACACTGAAATTTCTTTGAATACTTAAACTTGCTCACTTGATTCAAGTTCCAGTTAGTTGATTTATCAACAATCAAATGTATAATTAAAAAGAAGAAACAGCTTGCACCAATATGAAATATGTTAGACAAATTCTCAATCCTCACTAAATGTGTCTTTGGGGTTTTTTTTCTAGTAATTTTTTAAATTTTATTTTGAAAGTTTAATACTATTTTTCATTAGAATCATCTTCTTACCATATTAGAATACAATCTAATTTAAATAATTTTAAAAAATTATATGATTACTTAATAATTAGTCAATAAACATATTTTGTGGGATGAATAATATTATTACTAATCAAATATATTTCAATATTAGAATATATTTATCTGGTATAAATATTAATTATTTAAAATATAGCATATAGGATGAAAATTTGGCAGCAAAAATAAAAACATGTTATTATTGAACAACTACTGATTGTAATACTAAGAATTGAAATTTGTGTAGTATTATCAGTCATAATACAGTGACAAATTCAAAGTTGTAAAATTAGGTACTGGATGTAAAATAAAATATTACTTTATATAATTTTATTTTAGCAATCACAATAATAATAAAATAAATAAATCATTTTAATTAAATAAAATTAAAAAAAGATGTATAAACAATAAAATACCAAAAAATTAAATGAAAAATAACCTTAATCACTTTAAGTACATAAAATATGTTAGTAATAATTAATAAACTATAAAATATTATAAAAATATATTAAATAAAATAAAATAAAAATAATAATTTTTAGTTGTAATACAATATATAAATGTTAAATATAAAGGCAATAATATTTTAATTTTTAACTTAGAATCACCCATAAAAATAATTATATTATTATGTATGTTTTTTTAAATATATCAATATCAATTGGTAAGTCAGTCTTCTACAACTAATTTCAACTTTAATATTTTATTTTCATATTTGATAGGCGAAATAAGAAAAATTGAAGACTAAAAGTTTTTATTAATTTTTGTTATATAGGTAATAATCAAAAAATAATAACATTGATAACAAATGTTGCCAAATGTTCAGTTTTGCTAAATAACTAAATATGTTTAATTAAATAATTGAAAAATAAAAGTTAATTTAAAGTTACTTAATACCTATTACATCAATTTAAATGTATTTATAAAAATGTATAGCAACAAAATGTTATTGTACATCAAACATATCCACAGCCGACATAATATGTTTAACTGATTTCCAAAAATAAAAAAAAATTGTTCAATATAAAATAATTTATACAAATATTTATGAATATGTATGTATAAATATGTATGTATATAAAAACTAGAAATGATGATCATTTTTAGAACAATACATCATTTGGTTAAGAGTCTGATTTTTCAGTAACGGCCATATAAGGAACATAATCTATAGCCATAAGACACGCAAAAAGTGTCATTACCATTTTTGGTTTTACTTCAGTAATATCTTCTGGTAAAGCATACACTCTAGCACCTGTCTTTCTGGCCATTGATATGGCATACTTGGCATTCGCTAAATTATCCTAAAATAATAATTCAATTTAGTTACTAATCAAATATTCAAATGTCCAAAAAGCAATTTTTGATAATTATTTTTATTAATATTACCTCAGCATCACCACCCTCTTTAACTACATCATAATTAATGGTGCCTGGTTTTATTGCATCAATTAAATCAATAACAATTCGGCCGTCAGATAATGCATGATCTTGGAATCCTCTCAATCTCGAAGATTTATTGGCATTTTGTAACTTATTGTTAACCCAGGTTACAATTTCTTTTTCGATCATGGGACTTCCAGTTTTAGCAAGTTGAGTTAAGACTGATAAAGTATATGCACGCATAAGTTGCCAAATTAAAGCTATAATGAAAAACCAAAAAATGTATTAGTCATTACTCATTAGCTTATAGTTAAACTATAAGTAGTACACTTATAGTTAACAATTTTAGTACAACAAAAATCAAATACAGTAAACAATTAATTTTAGTTATAAATTGTATTGGTTTTACAAAAAAAAATTAAATATGTCATAATGCTTTGTCAACTTTGACTTAATTCTATTTTCAACTGTACTAAAAATAATTAAATGATTTTGCTAACCTAATGTAAGAGTAGCATTTCCATCATTTAAATCTTGTCCAGCAATACCAACTAATGAAAACTTTAATTGACGACCCAATTCAACAGCATAGTTGCAATTTTCCAACTTTTCCATAAATTTTCGTAATTTAGAAAATTTTCTACAATATAAACATATAGAAGTTTGAATTACTTATACATATTATTATCATATAAGAAATAAATTATGGTTAAAATAATGGTTCGGCAGAATCAATCCTGTATTGTTAACTTTGATATTAGATTGAATTGATTTATTATCAAACTTTGAATTAAGAATATTATTTGTATTTGTACATTGGCTTCTTTAAGATATTAATTTTTTCGGTGATAATGAGCATTTATAAATTATTGTAATATATTACATATTTGCATCAAAATTGAAATATCCTAAAAAAAGTTAAGGTACACACGCAAATAATGTTCTTAACTTTCAGTTAGATAATACGTCAATTCACTTTTATATTAAATCTAATATTACAAAAATGGTTCGGCTCAATGCAAATTTTCAGAGTTGCGTGTGAGTTAGAGAAAGAAAACTAATAGTGTGCTAACATCATCTTAAGTAAATTTGAAATATATAATAAATTATTGATTTAATTTTAAGATTTTAAGATAAGTTTAAATTATAATTTTTTTACCTGTGTACTTTAGACCAATTAACAATTCCTGGTTTAATAATATCATACAATTGAAAAATGATGAGACCATCTGCTAAATCTGAATAAAGCCAATTGACATGAGGTGCAACACCCATAGAATTCATCCAATTTCTATAAGCTATAATAAAAATTAAAGAAATCATCACATAATACGAGAATGAAATAGAGACTAATAAATAAGATAAATAAATCTTATAAAAAAATTAAAAACTAACTTTTTTCTTCTCTTGTTTCTTCAATTGATTCTAATCCTGCAATTTCTCCTTCCGGTTTATCTAATCCTGGATGATTGTTAAACAAATTAGCAACAAATGCAAGATTCAATTTGTAAACACCATTTACAACATCAACGGGTGTAACAAAACTACGACATCCTAACTTAGCTGCTTGCTGTAACATTATATCTGCTCTTTTGTTCAAATCTGGTTCCTTAATAGACAATAAATTTAATTAAATTATGTTAATCCAAAGATATAAATACTTAATGTTGGTTAGTTAATAAAAAATAAAACATGGCTAAAACATAATCATAAAAACCAAAATGTATATTTATTGAAAAACAATTAAAAAATAAACTGTCTAATAAAATGAATAAAAATTATTATAATTATTATAATATTTGATTAATCAGAACTAAAATAATATATACACTATATATTATTGTGATCAATTTTAATTTTAAAAAACTATGATTTTTATTTATTTATTTTAAATATTGATCAATAAAAGAATATATTTCTTATATACATTTACTTTTATTTATTCCTAAATCCTCAAGAGACAAAAATGTAAAAGTTACTCATAATTAGTAATTACCATTAACGCAGACATATCAACATCGGAATCGAGTGGTGCAATTTGCTTCATAAGGTATGTGTATATTTCTGAATCAGTTATATCATTTTGGAAGTTATGGCATTGTCTGAAATTAATAAAACAATTTAAAATTATCTATTCTTAAGAAAATTAAATATTATTTTATACCTTGAAACTCCAGCACGGTTCAAGTGGTAGTTAACCCATCGAAGAAGTATGGCTTCTGGTGATAGTTTTATAAGCTCTTCAATTTTTTCTCCATCTTGTAACAATGTAGCTAACCCAGGACAGTTTTCAAGAGTAATTTGATTAAACAATCCTATCTAAATAATTTAAATATAATTATTAAATTAAATTTGTTGTTTTTATTATTTTTATTTATTATTATTTTATTGCTAAAAATATATTTACCCTAATAATTTGCCAGAGTAAACCAAGGACTAAATGTGGTTTTCCTTTAGCAAGATCATGAGCATCAATATTGACAATATTACAACCAATAGATTGACTGGATACTAGTGCAAGTGTTAAATTTTCTAATTTTTTGTAAACAGTAAGGTTGCTTTTGTTTGTTTCTTTATTAATTGCCCTTTCGTCAATTGTATCCGGACAAGAATGATTAATAATTTTGCTAAAAAAGACATCATTTTAAATAATTTTGATTTATGTACTAATATGTTGAGTACAAAATTATAATTTTTTTTTTTTTTATTATTGATTGCAAGCTTCAGCAACTATGGCTATTAGCATTTTGTGGAGGATTACGGTTGGTTTAGGAGCATGTGTAAATGTAGGGACAAGGATTTGTCACAAACCCTTGTGGTTACCCATCCAGGAGTTTATGACACCGGACGATACTTGACCTCAGCATACATTAGTGACTGTGGTCAACCACCACCTCATTATCGTTTTAAATAGTATAATAAAGGTTTGTTTCAAGTCTAATATAAATATATATTTACCAGAGTAATATTCCATCTATGACTTTTTCATACAAATTTTTTCCTTCAGATTCTATTGGAAGTAAATGTTTTAGGTCAGGATCATTACTCAAATTACTATTGATCCAATCGGAAAATGCAAGCTGTTCTTCTAGTCGTACAGAATGTGTTGTTCCTTCACTTGATGCATCAGACATACCACCTAATGTTTCTAAGTTTTCTTTTTTAGAAACAACTTGCTTAAATGAGCTAGCGACTTCTCCTGCTTTTAAGTCTGAACATAACTAAAAGAGAATATAGATGTTTAATATTCACAAATTTTAGTTTGTTTAATTGTTTAATATGTATCTAAAATAGTCAACCTTCTTAAATTCTGAAAACACAAGTTTTCCTTTTGTTTCAGTTCTTTTACCATCATAATCTTCAATCATTTTTCGAACTTTCCATGCAGGTAGCTTGAAACCACATAAATCTAGAGCCTCTTGTAATTCTGAAAGATCAATACTTCCATCTCCATTTTTATCAATCTAAAATAAATAAAAATAATATTTTGTTATTTGATGCAAATTAATTGTTTATGTTAAATTCAACATAAATAAAATATGTATATTCATTTAAAATTTTAAAAAACCGTGCAGTTGTTTGGACAATAATAACATACCAGTTTGACATTTTCTTATATAAAATATATATCAGGCTATCTAATTCTAATACATGCTATTGATGATTAGAATAGAATAAAAATATTATCAATTTTACTAAAATTTACATTTTTAAAATGATTTTAACTTGCTTTAAAATTAAAATATCAAAAAATACTATTGTAAAATCATGAATAATATTCTTACCTTTAAATTTGATTATAGATCAGTGCACTTTAATATTAAAAGTAACAATAAAATGGATTCTTCTGAACGTAAAATTTACTATGTTATGTGTCAATAAGACGCAGATAATGTATATAACGGTAAAGGTGTAATGTTATCTTAAGTTATCCAATAGTTAAAAAATATAAATGTAAATTGCTCAAAAAGAGTGAAAATATTTTGTATGGTGTATAGAAGATATGAACATTTGGTGAAAATTGCATGTATCTATTGTCATTTTTATTAGAGTTACAACAAAAAATAAAATCAATTTTATTAAATCTCCATTTTTTGTTAATTTTTTTTTTTATTCTTCCTAACTTTTTTGAAAACCACTGAGAATTTTTATTTTTGACATCCTTAAGTACCAACTAGATTCACTTTTCTACCAGAAAAGACTTACCTCCAAAAGGTGATGACAGACACAAAATTTTTTTTTTTAATACGTTCGTGGTCAGTAATAGCTAATAACAGTAATTTCCAATTTTTTTTCAATTCTGATATTATGCATCACTACTGCTATAGCAGTAATTTGCAAAACCAACGAAATCGGACTTACTGCTCATACAGTACTACTTTCAATAGTATTAAATAAAACTAGATGTGTGACTGATCTGTTATGATATGTATGTTTATACATATGTTTTACATATGTTTGGGCACAAATAAATAAACAATTCTATTTTTATATTTCTAGTTGGTATTTTGTTTAACTTGTATCATGTTATATTTGATTATTTTTATCAGTTTATATTTTGTTTGAACACAATTATACAATGTATTTTCAAATGTCTTTAGTTGGCCGTGCTCTATTGCGTGCGTAGTGGTACTCGTGTTCGTGTTTTCGTATTATATTTTTTTACGTTCGCGTATATAGTGTTTATTCACATACAATATTCTGGTGTTATAAAAATAAATCGTTCTAAACAAAATATAGAAAAATTTTTAAATGAAAGTTTAGAATTTGAATCCGACACTACTGAAGTGCACGATTCAGATGCGGACCACGAATATTTACCGAAAGTAATAAACAAAACAATTTATACATGTAATAATGATAATATTATATCTGCTGGCCCATCACGTACACTGTCATTGTCGAATTCTTCAACAGATGACAAATTTGCTTCAGAAAGTTCGAGTGATAGTTGTAATGATGATGAGCCAGATACTGATTTTTGGGTAGAAACATATATAGATATTCCAGACTTCAATTTTTGTAGAGATAATGTTTGAATACAATTTTAAATTAATGATAGTGCACGTTAAAGCCGATTGAAATTTTCAAACAATTTTGGACCAACAAAATTATTGATATAATTGTACATTCTATTAATAACTATGGTAAAAAAATGAAAGTAAAAGATCGTCCTTACAAAAAAGGTTGCAGATCAACACACTTTCAGCAAACTTGTTCACAAGAAATTCAAAATTTTTTGGGTTTGTGTCTTCTTGGTGGTTTTATAAAATTTCGATCATATGAAATATGTTTTCAGGCAACCCATTGTGCGTCATATTATGTCTGGAAGGTTTGAAAAATTACTAAGATGTTTTAGTGTTGAGTATGCAAGTGATAATCCATTAGTTGGTCTCATGAAGAAAGTTTATTCTATTTTTGATATGCTTATACAAAAGTTCCAAAGCTTATATTTACCAGATGAAAATTTATCTTTACTTCTACATCGTGGTTGGTTAAAATAGCGACAACATATTAAAAACAAAAAAGCCAAATATGGAATTAAGTTCTACAAACTTTGTTCACATGACAGATATGTTTTAAATATTGATATGTATAAAGGTAAAAATACGTCATCAACAGTTATTGAACCTAACCTTGAAAGTTTAACAAAAGTTGACAATATTGTTTTTCATCTGATGAAACCTTATTTAAATAAAGGGCATAGCCTTTAAATGGATAATTTTTACAACAGTGTCACATTATCAAATTTATTGCTTGAAAAAAAACTCACTCGATGAGAACATTAAAAAGCAACCACAAAAGAAATCCCAAGGAAGTGACTACCAAAAAATTAAAACGTGGTGAATATGTATGGAGACGCAATAAAAATGTATATGTATCAAAGTGGTAAAATAAAAGAGACGTGCTCTGTATTACAACTAAAAATCACCCGAAAATCGTATCTACAACAAATAGATATGATCTCGAAAAAAAATAAACCAATAAAGATAAAGGACTACAATAATTTTATGAGTGGTATAGATTATTCAGATCAGATGGTAAGCTATTACTCATGTCCCAGAAAAACCGCTAAATGGTATAAAAAGGTGCTATTTCATTTGCTCGATATATCTGCCCAGAATTCATATTTTATTTTTAACAAAAAGTTTGATGTAACAAACGCTACCTTTAAGCAATTCCATAATTTATTCATCAAAAATTTAATTGGTCTTCCAATAGACACTACTACAGCAGAACTTTTCAAAAACAAAAAAAGCAGCACCTGAAGATAATTATTACTCAGAAAAAACAACTGCTCCAACAAATTTTAAAAAGGGAAACATACTTTAAAAATTGTAAAATTTTTTGTTACAGTAGTATTCTTTTAAAAAGACTAAGGAAAAAGTCTAATAATAAAAACATAAAAAATAATATATCTTGGTAAAAAAAGTCCATAGAAATAAAAACTTATACTGGCAATAAAGACTAATATACTATAAAAATTATAAATGAAATATTTATGTATGTACAAAATATAACCATTATAACATAATTCGCACCACTTTTATTTAAAATTATAATCTCCATTTCTTTAATAAACTAAATAATATTTAAAAAGTAAGAAAATACATATTTTTAAAACTTTATAATTTGAACAACAACACTAAGTTTAGATACACTTATGTACATAGTCTAAAATTATATGCATTTGTTTGTTTATGGTGTATGTATGAGATATATTCAACAATGTCAACTGTTTTTTTTTCTTAAATAAAATTGGTTTAATTTAAGAGGGATGTCAATTTAATAGTGCACTATTTATTTTTTCTGTAACCCACGTGCAACATAGCAAATTAGCGTTCAGCAGAACCAATCTTTCCAGAAACCACTAAGACATATTTTTCAGGTATGCAAGACATAATTTTACCCACATACCCCCCTCCAAAACTCAAAATGTAATGATTTTTTTTTTTTATTATACTAATTGTTATTATTGGTGAATATTAATGTACCAAAGAATAGATATCAGGGTTAGAAGTGATTTAAATATTTAAAAAAGTGACTATGTGACTGAATTTAATCATAAAAGTGACCAAAATGTTTTCCCAAAATTTAATGTGTAGTGACCTGCTACACTTATTTATAGGATTAGGCACCACTAAATCTTTCCTATATGCATATTCAGTGAGTTTTTATTTTGTGAATCTTTCGTTATATGAATCAAATTTTGTTTTTGAAATGTATTGTTTTAAAGCACCTACCTATAAAAATTGCATTGTGCATTACAATCCAGGCTCTAGTCATTACTCATTTATAAACCGCATATAATATACCATAATTAACAAATTTGTGTTCATGCATTTTTTAATGACTCATACAAAATAAAAATAACAATAATGGTATCTATACAGTGAACACTTAAATTAAATAATATCAAATAATTATTCTAAACAGAACTTAATTCAATTTTATTTTATCAGTTTATAGTTTATACAATTAAATATGAATACCCCTCCATCCTATGTTATGTAATTTTAAACAACATTAATTCATATTTACATACAACTATAATTCATTTGATAATTAGGTAATCACAAAATAAGACTTCCACATCATAAAATAATAATCATGTCAACTCGGGCATCACAATATTTAAATGTGAATATTTGTAGCATAATATATTATATAAGTAGCATTTAGATACTAATAGCAGTAGCGTATTTATAATGGAGGGGGAACCCCTCCAAAGAATGTTTAGTCACAAACAATTGTTAAGTATACCGCTATTATTTTGTTATATTTTAAACATAGGTAATAGTTTTAAAAACTTTCGATTCACTATATGGATTTTATAAACATAAAAATATAATTAAATACAGATATAACTTTAAACAAACCATGTATAAAATACAATACGTTGTTGTCTCCCAAAAAAAATCCTAAATATAAAATTGAGTTTAAGCATTTTATAAAATTATTTCATTATTATGACAACCCCTCCAAAAGATATTTGTAAATATGCCAATGTTAATAGAGCAATCTATATGCATAAAATATATATTAAGGGTAGCTAAAAAATTAAATATTAATTTCGGGGGTCGCCACAGAAAAAAGTTTAAGAAATGCTGGTAAATAATATATATTAAAGAGTGTTATCAATGTATAGAAATGTTCTTGTTCTTTATCAGAAACACGAAAAACACTTATCAGCATATAATTGATTAATAGCCAGTGTACTTGACTACAGAGCACATTTTAATGTCAAATGGAAACATAAAAGTATTATTTATTAGTTTTATAGTACCCGATATAGTATTACATAGTAAAACACCATTGCATTTATTACACCTAATGAAATATTATACAAAATTATAATAATCATTATTGATGGCTACACAACAATTAAAATAATCGGAAACCGACAGCAGCGAGTAGTAACAATATAATAATATATAATATTATCATAAGTGCATGTGAACACAATGAGCGTACCCATGACAAATGTTGAAATCGAAGCCCCGCGAGTAAGATGATGTCGGCAGGCACGACAACGAGTGTCGGAAGAAAGTCTATCGCTTGGGTACTATTTCGTCGGGCACAAGACAGACAACAATATTGAATAAAACATTAAGTACGGCTTTCGGGTGGGCAAGTATAGGTCGCGTCGTCGTTCGCAAGTTACCTTGGAAAATTGTTCCTTGAGCTCGTCATCGGCGGCGGCGACGTTTGCGCTGCCGTTGAGCGCCTTGACGTGGTTGGAGACCTTAGACATTTTTCGGCACTAGCCGATCACGCGCGCGCTTGGTGGAGGATGGTCCACAACGAATTGCTGAGGTCGAAAACGACTTGACGGTTTTGGTAACAACGATGGTGGTCGATGACACGGAGACGCGGCGCCGACGGATTACGACGAGAGCCCAAACGGCATAACGTATTTTCACTGTTAAAGACGATAACTGTTGAAGTGGGTACCAACAGTCGATGTGTAACGAGCAAGTGACGACGAAGCGGAAATGAGGCGCGCCCCCGTACTGCTGGTGACGAGTGACGACGTGTACTGGGCGCGACAGCGGTCGGAGTGCTCGCTGCTCGACCGTGCGGTCCGTGGTATGCGATCGTACGATACGTTGCGTGCGTGCGTGTGCTGCTGCTGGTAGGGTGAGGCGGCACGATTCCGGTCCGAAGCAGCGGGGCGGAGTGGTTGCCGCCGCCGCGTGGACTGTGCACACACTTTAACGTCGCGACTAAAAGGCGATGTATGTCGAGATGATTTGCTGTCTCTGTCTATCGCATGCGTGTTACCCATATTATTACACGAATTTATTGTGTTGGGACGTGTTCTATTTCGAACACTCCGATTACCGATCGATCTATTGGGCGATAATATGTCTGAAAACACGTTTGGATTTGTCTTGGAAGTCTACCTACACTTGAGGTAGGCCAACTCACGTTTTCGATTTTATCGCTTCGAGCTTCCAAAAAAATTGCTCGTGACAAATCGTAACGTTCCAATTTTTCCGAATCGCTTTGGCTCTGGTACAGAGATCGAACTCTGAAGCGGACTTCGCGACAGATTAAAATCTGTTTTTGGAAATCAGAATAATATCACAGATACGATTTACGCATCGTTAGAAAATGGAACAAGTCTTAATAGTATTGGTATAATCTCGCCACGCGTGTGACTGACAGAGACGGAAAACCACCGCTTCCAATCCACATAATAATAATAATAATACTATGTGCATGAGTCATCACGTGTCTGATTCATATTTCATGGTGAACCACACCAACGGCACACGTTTTGTCGTGCTCGGCGGCAGCTACGTCATCTCGTCGTTTTCAAAACTCGGTATGGCCTGAATCACAGCACGGATGACGATACGAAACCGTCATTGCAATGTTGCATCCACTTATTCCTATGCGTACGCCGTTTTATAAGAAAAATATGATAATTATCCCGATGATGTACGCGTGATTCCCGGCGTTTCACCGCATTACACTCACTCCAGGCCATCGGTGTTTAGTGCTATTTATTAATAATATATATTACCATGTGGAGCTTTGCGCATTACTATGCTCATCGCCGCCGCCGTAGGGTTGCCATGTTTTATTTCACTTAAACCGAAACAAACATTTTTTTGTTTAATTGCTATGGGAGAAATCGTACCACTCTTCCGCGGTTAGCCGCGCCAATTTTAACACATTATTTTTTCGAAACTAGAATACCACACACGATGGTTAGCACTCTACGACGGCATACGTTTGTAAGGCAAAAACGAATTCAATGTTACACATCGGAATGAGACATGAGCACGAATTAACGATGTAAGAGAAGGATAAATAGGAAAAAAACCTTGCTATAATATGTCATATTTTATTAGGTATATAACTTTTGAATCCTGGATAAAAACTCCGTGGACAAAAATTCCGGACTCATTTTTTTAATGTCAGACAAAAAGTCCAAAAATTCAAAATATTCTATTCACAAAGTTAAAATTTAAAAAATGTAATTGATTTTCTTATACAATATAATATTTGATTACTATTCCTTATACCTACATACAGTTTATAAATATTATTAAAATATATTAAATAATTTGTACTTGACAATCGTAATTTTATAGGTATAAGAAATGTTTTCCTACTAGAAATGTTTAGTAAAAAACAAATTGTTATTATAAATATTTTAGACAGTTGACAAATAACCGTCTGGAAAAACTTTATCGGGACAATGGGAAACTATATTCAAAACCGGTACAATACTACAATGCCGATTACACCGAGACGTATATGGCAACCCTTTACTAATCGGCCTTTATGATTGTCGACCACATCCCGTTTAGGCCGGATTAATAGGATGCCGCACACGCATTTCGTTTTCAATGTCTAACAATAAGCACATAATGCATGGATGGAAATGGAAATCTGGTACTATTATTGGTAGTGTTATGCAATATTTTAAAATACCCAAGGACAAAAAAAATCGACTCGTTTGTAAATAACAGTAACAATTTCATAACAGATATCTAACATTATTATACAAAAATACTTGAGTTTTTAGTTTTTTTGAATGACATTGTACATACATATTTTTAATTTCAATCCTGAAACAGAATATTTTTTTGTGGATTTCAATGTTAGTTTAAAAACCGAGGAGTCGCTCTGTTGATAATGGTAGATTAGACAGTTATCTCGTCATTGAATGAATAGGTCACACTCTATAGGTGACTCACTATACTCACTGTAGGTTTAATGGATGTGTTTAAATTTAATTTAATTATTTCAACCCGGAAACTATATGGCATCATTTATTTCTAAAAATATTTTCTAAATTGTTTATATAAGGTCCTATTAGAATTTTTAAATCAATTTTTCTAATAGATGTAACTACAGTATGTTGAAATAATTTTCGCCTAAAACATCGCATATTATTATATTACTAATTATAATAATATCATGTATTATTGTTATTAACTTAAGCTTAACTTATAAAGCAATATCGATAAATGGCGTATAGAACGGTAAAAATAAAATCATGGTATAAATAGCTTAAAATTTGTTTAAATATTTTGAATATTTCATTGATTATAAAAAATAATATACGTAATAGTGAAAAAGTTTTAAATTCCTACAATTAAGATTTTTTTGAATAACACAAAATAATAACTTAATTTTTTTGAGTAAATATCGTTACTTTTAGTTTACATATTCAAGTTACTGGAGTGTCACTGGGTGGCTTCTACTCTAAAGTCATTAATATGAACACAAATAACATCAATCAAGCTTATTTTACAAAAATTGTATACATTTTTTAACCAAATAAAAAAGCATAAATGTCTATAAAAAATATATATATATGTCTACATTATTGATATGTATAAAAAGGTAGATATATAAATATACAACTCATAAGGGAACTTGTATTATACAGTTTTATGATTTTCGACCGAACATACGATTTTTGTAATGATATTTAAAGAAACAAAAATCAAAAACTTTATAATGCCAATAAATAACAATTAGTGGAAATGTTTTAAAAATATTGTGTACCTATAGAAAATGATTATTTAAGTAATATATAGTGAAATGTTTCAAATTTCTATAGTTAATAGTTTATAATAATAAAAAAAAAATAACTAAAATTGTTTAAAGAAAAATCGTTATTATACGTTTGAAATAGTTTTATGTACAATTATGTGTTTTTTGTTTTTAAAGACACTGAACTTTAATTTCTTGGGTAATTTCTGGTAGTACTTTAGCTTGTCAAAAATGTGTTTTTTTGGTTGTAGATATAGTTGTGCTATAAAAATAAATAAATAGATATATCTAGAAACTTAAAATGTTTAAAAAAAAAATATAAAAAAAAATTACTAAAATAAAATATAATATAATATAATAAAATACTAAATACTACTATTAACCAATATAGACTAAGTGATGGCATGATATAATGTCAAACTATTTTGACTCTTTTGTGTTTTTTTGATATATAAAATTTTTCACTTTTAGTATTTTTTGTACATTTTAATATTTCATTAAGCATAAATATTTTTTTCTTGAGTAAAAAAGCATTATAATTTAATACAATGTTCTTTTTAATTACATACAAAAATTGAACAATTAAAAATATCGAATATATAGTCACAATTTATTTAAATTTTTACAATGATTTGCCATGAAAAATGAAGTTAAAGATTGACATTATAGATAATAAGATGTATTATAATACCTTTTATTAATTTTTTAAAAAGTTTTTTACATTTGTATCATTATACTATATATCACGGTTATGTATAAATATAAATATAAGGTAAAAAGAGAATATGGAATACAATTAATAAGTTCCTCCAACGGTCTCACCTCTTGACTAAATAATGGTACGACATTAGCTATGTTTCGTATTTGTTTTGTATTACCTATTAGGCACTTATTTTTTTTATTATTATAATTTACTGATATATTGGAAATATTACGATGTCACTTTAACCGTTATCCGGGAATTCGTGTGTTTTTAATAATACTATTTACCTATACATATATTAGCTGATATTACTTTTATAAATATACAAGTACACTGTACATACGTAGCGTGTGTGTCTCATTCATTCATCTGTGTTTGTTTGCTTCTCCATTAAGTAAGTACGAGCTATCTACTATATTATTATAATATTGTATACGCATTATTTTGAACAATTTATAGGTAGGTACATCTCAGTATTGGAGAAACATGGCCACGCGCGTTTCACGAGTATTTTCTGTTCGTATAATATAAAAACATGCTCATAATATAATGTAGGCATACGGTATTCTCGGGAACGACTTGAAGAGTTTCGCATTCTTGTCTGGTCATTTTTCAATATTGTGTTACTCACGACGGCGACGTTCACGTGTGTACTGTAAGTATTATGTCTATATTGACTTTATTATATATTATACGTTCCTAAACTTAGTTCAAAGCAAGTGTGAATTACACTAATTACAACAATAACTTTTTTAATAATTTTGTAATAACTATCTTAGTTAACTTTGAAAGAAATACGAAAATTGCGACGTTAAGTGAAAGACCACTTTAGTAGGTAGACATTATCTATAAAAAAAAATTAAAATACATTGTTTAATCTCGCTGTTCATTAAACCGAATAATCCGTACACTGGTAAAACTACCCTGCGTATAATAATTTTAAACAAAATAAACAAATACATATTTCTTGGCTTCATAATTTAGTATTTAAACTGTAGTGACACCGTGGCAACGCGTGCATCAAATAAGAAGAACGTTTAACAAAATAGTAAATTAATATATAAAACAATAAATTAAAAGTCGCTTCTTTAAAATAAGTAGAGTTAAATATTATGTCATGTGTTAATTATAATTAAAACTTTAAGTTCTTAAGATTAAACATTGACTTTAAACTTATCTAAATCAAGTAAATTGGTGTTCGTTGAATTGACCACACATTTGGCTCTTAAGTATACCCGTTCAGGATGTATGTTTAAGATTATATAATATATAATATTATCTTTAGAAAACACGGTAGATATTATTAATAGTTTTTTTTTTTTTTTTTACCACGAAACCAACCGTCAGCAAATATGAGGGACGAGTTGAGTTTTCTAAACTTGTACAAGTACTCGTTTTGTCATCGAGTCGTATACCGCGTTCATTATTTTATTATTATATATTTATATTGCGTATAATTGTATAAATAATAATTACAGCAGCGTTGCAAGAACCCCGACCGAGTGAATTTGTTTTTTAAATAGCGATCTATTTACTAAACACTAGCAATTGTATTTATAAACAAGTAAAGAATCCTTTTACAAATTACATGTTTACGCCATGTGTTTTGTTTATTGTTTTTTTTCGTTTTTACCGGAATATATATAGTATACACGTTCCAAGTGTCCTGAACCACAGGAGGGACGAAATATTTCATTGCATGCGATGACCTCCTGCTGCAGTGTTTCATACACTCAAGATCTGGCACCGTCCATATAGTAGTAAACAGGTTTTACTTTCGAAATCTGAAAGTGGTTTGACGTCGACAAGTTTGGTATTGTTCATTTTAAAATAATAAAACCAGTAAAAATTAACAATTTTCAAAAATATAAAACTTTTGGGCCTATATAATTAATTATACCTATATTATATTATGATATTATTAAATGACTGGCGATTTTCGCAAATATCATTAACAATAATTGTTATAATAATTATTATATCTCTAGATTGTTAACTCCATCCTAGACATTTACACTATCCCAGGAGTCACAAATTTACAGCCCGTGGACGAAATTTATCTAGCCCACAGACATAGAATTTATTTTAGTTCTGAGCGGAGCGTTGAATGTATTAATTTTACAATGTTGTGTGTTATTTTTTATTATTTTTTGTGTCTGTCATCACGTCTTAATGAAGGAAAAGTGTTCTGATTTTCTTCATCAGCATTTTTCTGATAGGAAAATGAATGTTGTTGGTACTTTGGGAGATTAAAAGTAAAAAATTCCCAATAGTTCTTACACGTGCCGGAAAAAACAAAAAAAAAAAAATTAAGGAAAAACAAGAATTTTTTGCAAAGCAGATTTTTTACAAAAAAAAATTTACACCAAATGTTTATATAAGCATTTTCTATACATCATAACATTAAAAAAAAATATGAGCATTTTGATTTTTTTAAGCTATTTATAAGCATAATAAATTTTCGGGTTATTTTTTTATTATTTCCAATAAAAAATTTTTCAGTCAGTCAAAAATCTTCAAAATGTAATACAATATTCTTCATACTTTTTTGTAAGTGAAAATTAAAATAAAAATTAGTGTAAGTCTCTAATAATATTAAATTTTATAAGTATCTAAAGTTAAAATTTCAAGAAAATACGTAAAAATCACGAAATTTCGCAGTTTTTTTAATTAGGAAATAAAAAATTTTCTATCATAAAAATTCAACACAAGGATCTCTATAAGTTTTTCTACTTTTTTAAAAAAAATTCCCGGAAATTTTTTATGAGCATTTGAAATTAGACATTGTGTATCACCCGTTTTTCCAGGAACGTTTTTCTTATTTATATGTAATTCAAAAAGGAATAGTTGAAGACATTTAAAATTTTCACAAAATATTTAGATTATCATTTTTTATGTACCAAAATTTTTTAAAATATTTTGACAATTTTTTAAGCTAATTGTAAATTTAAGACATTTTTGGTTTTTTTAAATTTTTTTTCTTTAAATATTGTTAAAAAGATTTCGTTAGATCAAATTTCTTGAAAATTTAATACAATATTCCTCATAAATTGTTAAAATAGCAGATCAAAAATAATAAAAATGCATGGGTACAGTTTTTTTTTATAAACATTTAAACTTCAAATTTTGACTGAAATTCATCATCGAACATTTGCAAATTGTTTTGTAGTTAACAATTTATAAAATGTTTAGTTTTTATAGTCAAGGACTGAAAATTTAAAACAAAGTTTTTCTTAAGTAGTTTATAGTGTAACCAAAAAATAAAAAAAATATATATTAAATAAATAATTTTTTATAGACATTTTAAGTTAAAATGTTGACATCAAAATATCGAACATTTTCAAATTATTTTATGATTAAAAATCTATAAAATGTTCAATTTTTATAACTAAGGATTGAAAAGTTAAAACAAGGTTTTTTGTAAGTTGTTCTAAATGCAGTTTCAAAAATATTTGAGATACAAATGTACACTTTTTTTATAAGCATTTAAAGTTTAAATTTTGACCGAATTCATCAAAATCTTGAATGTTTGCAAATTATTTTGTAGTTAAAAATGTATAAAATGATCAGTTTTTATAGCTAAGGATTGAATACCTAACCAGTATAACTATATTTTAATTGCCCATATTATAGGTACTAACATGACATATGCTACTCATATAATATACTCGGACATTATAGGAACATATTGATAATTTATTTCATCACTGCAAATACTAGAAAAGTAAAATTAAACGTCTTCAATGGAAATTATATTAAATTTAAGAAATGCTTTGTATTTTTATTAAAAACGATCATAATGTACAGTAAATTGTAGATATATACTATAAAATAAACTAATAATTATAGTTTGTTATATTTTTTTTTTTTTTTATTGATATTTAACACTTAATGATTAGGATACCAAAATTATAATAGTACACTGCGCACGTATAATACATTAAAATTAGAAGGTAAATTACATTGAAATAACAAATTGAACAGCTCACAATTTACAATTAAACAATGCTTTTTTTTCTATTATGTATAGTTTAAAAATAATAAGTATGAAAAAAAATTAGTAAACACAAATTATTATATTGTTTTATTTAATATTTAATTTGGTTTACCTTTAGGCTCCGGGTAAAAATTACCTCAGACAAATAACATTTAACACAAGTAAAAATAAATAATTTATGGCTTATTAGTTATATTATTGCGGTGACTAATAGCTGTTATTCAATATTATGCTTTTACTAAGAGTTGGAAAACGCCATTTACATGATAATAAATAAAATAGAAATATATAAAATATCTTTTTATCTATTAACATTTATTTTTAATATATATATTATCAACATTCAGTTAATTTGGATGTTGTATTTTTAATGATAATTTTTTTTAATCATTTATAATTATGCTAAACTGTATTATTTTTCTCTAATATTTATTTTTATTCGATAATAAAATAATAATTTGAATAACAAGCAGCAAGCTGATAATGCTTATTGCTGCTATATTAATTATATGTATATAATAATTAAAATATGAGACATAAAAGTCATATCACTGGTATATTATACATAATGTCAACAAATTTCACTTCAGTGTTTATAAATTGCTATTTCGTATGTTACATGATAGTTAATAATAATCAGTAGGTTATATTGTGTAAGTAAATTTCACTATAATTAAATCCAAATGTTTAAATTATGAATCAATCATTCTAATATTATAGATGTTCAATTGCGAATTATTTGTGAGTAAAAATAACGTTTTATGGCTGACATATACATATATATACATAATCAAACTTATCAACTAACGATATAATCATAAATCGATAGATTAAAAAGAAATACTTACAAATCCAAAACTTATCAATATATCCATTATTAAATATTAATAAATATTTAATTGTACTTAATATTTTATTCAAAATGGTATTGACCTTTTAATTTTGGAGTCAGATTGTCCTACTAAAAAAATTATCATGTTTTGAATGAGTCATAAACTATTAACAGTTATAAATCTTAATAGATACTGTTATAACTTATTGCCTAAATTACAGTATGTTCTACTATTTTATGATGTACATAATATCAAATTTATAATATATTATTTTTGCAAATAAACTGCAGTTATAGAAGAAAAAAATTAAACATATTATATTATATTTACAAAACAGAAGCAGTGCCTATTTAAAATTAATTAATCAATTAGAATTAATTTCGCATCGCTTAAAAATAATGTCTAGCCAATTCGTACCTTTTTATGGGGTTTTTTAAGATCAAATCCTAATCTAGTTCAGTCTCATCAAATTTTTATAGACATAATCATAAATTCATAACACATTGATGAAGTTAATAAGTAATAACTGTCGCGTTTTATTGATTATAGAGATATTATATTGGTTATTTTTATGGTAGGTACCTACTAAGTAGTTCAATAGTTCTACCGTGACCTAAAACCCCATATCCAAATGTTTTAGTTTCTGAGCGGAGCGATGAATGTATTCGTTTTACATTAAAGTTTACTGAGAAAAACAAAATCTATTGTCTGCCAGCGCCTTTTGAAGCAGAAAAATGCTCGAATCTTCAACATTGAGGGTGGTTTCTGATAGGTAAAAAATTAAATATAGTTGATACTGTAGGAAGTCAAATATTTTAAGTTAAAAATAAAAAGGAAAACGGGTTTATTTACAATTCAAAAATAAATAACCATAAAGACTTAAAATTCTTACCAATTATAACATATTGTAGACATGCTATATTTTTATCGTGCATAATATATAAGTAAATATTTTTGTTTTTGATCAAAAGTACATTAAAATTAAATACAACATTCGTCGTAATTAATTCTTACAACAATTAAAAAATATCGTAAAACAATCTAATATAGTCCTTTTTATGCCTCCTAGTTTCTATAACCTATTTATCTATACAGACACTATTATATAAATATTTAAAATATTCAACTTTTTTTAGTTATTTTCGATTTATGTATGGTAAAATATTTATTTGTGAATAAAAAGCTTGACAATTTAGTGCAATTTAGTGACTCATAACTCCTAAGTTGTTCTAATAATAATTAAAAAACATCGAAAATACAGTCTCGTTATTTTTTAGTGTTTAAACACATTAAATTTTGAAGAAATCCGTCAAAAAAAATGAAATAGATAAATGCAAATAAATTGTTTATGAGGTTTTGAAGTGAATTTTGACGACATTGGTTAAATTCAAATGTATAATAGTGATTTATCTTTTAATGATTTTTTGTTATTTTTTTTTTAATTCAAACTATATTAATCAGAGGAACTTGAATATAATACTTAAATTATAATTGTCTACACATGCTTAAATTTTTAAAATATTATATGTCCAGTTTTAAACTACTTTTAGGTATTTTAAATTTTCTATTTTTTTTCCTTTATAAGTAAATGTTAATAAAAAAATATTATGTTCGGTTGAAAAGCTTAAAAATGTAATACAAGAATAATTTTATACAAAATATCTATGCACAATTTTTGTTTGTAGACATTTAAACTTTTAAGTTCAGATTTTGATAAAATTGAATATTTAAACAAAAGATAAATAAAATTAAAAAATATATTAATGGTCTTGAAATTTTTTATTTTTTGTATTATATTTTATACATGACACAATTTTCAACATATTCAGACTAATTTTAAGTTATTTATACCACTAACCTTCGCAACCAACCACATCGCTTTACGGTACGCTGTACGCAGTATTGACGTGTTGAACTTAAAAGTTGATTACAATAATGGGTATATCGTATAATGGTTAATGGTTATTATGTTTAAATAAATAACAACGTAGTTAAAAATAAAATAAAATTAGTTCAACATACCGTACTTACTATTATTATCCAACAGTAATATAAATTAATATCCTTAGATAATAGAAATAGAGGTTTCTCTGCTCAGAATCGATTTCGTAATATGCAATGATTTATTATTGAATTTAAATTTAACACATTTATTACGGTGACCTACACAATAGCGAAGAAACTTGATACATACTGATTACTAAATATAGCAAAGCGACTTCCTAGGTTTTTTTTATATTAATGTTTTTACCAAGTACAATATTCGCTATAATTGGACAAATGTTAAGTTCACAAAAAAATGCATCTACTGACAAAAAATATAACTCAAATAATTATTATAAATTATCGTATACTTAATGCAGAATAATAGTAGGTAGATACGAAGAATTTAAAGTAATAGAATAAATAAATAAATATGACAATACGTACACACACACACACACACACATATATATATATACTAATAACCTAACCTATAATACCTCATGTTATAATACCACATTACCTATTACAGAAAAAAATAATGAAATCCAGCCTGTAATTTCTACCCAAATATACCTAACTTAATATCTTAAGCCAATTCTACTGACTATCACCAGTAGTGGACTGGCCCGGTGTGCCACTATTCTATAGCACAGTGTGCCAGTACTAGTTTATAAGTTTTGGGCCGCTAGCAAAGATATCTATAATATTTTTATATAATTTGGTATTTATACTTTTTTTTTCGTATAATATTATATAAGGCAGCTGTTGCCCGTTACAATAACTACCATAGACAGCACATAGTGTATAAATATATAATTATTAATATGGACATCAAAATAATTAAAAATATTTTGTTTCTGGAAACGTCATAATCTTTTTGGGAATTTTATGCCATACATCTACTAATAAATCTAAAAATTCAAGTTAAGGCCACGCGGCTATCGATATTGGCCAATAGTTCAGTCAAATTAAATGAAAATAGGCTTCAGCTCGAAAAAATTAGTACAAAGTTGAATTTTGTTGTATACCTTTATTATATGCAGTTATAAACAACATGTGTTCATTTTCTTCTCTATTGCGTTTGTTATGCACAGAAAAAAGGTAATACAAAATAAATTTGTTGGGGGGACCCAGTGATGTTTAAGAATCATAAACTTGATAAAATCATTAATGTCACGTATGTGTATCTATATAGTTCCCAATATCATAACCTCCCAATAAACTAGTAGTATCATTATTATCATTAGGGCCCAGAAGTTCATGTATTAAAAACTATCAAATTACGCATGCAAATATGCACTTAAAATCACTAAAATATGCATTTAATTTTTTTTTTTGCAAAAGTTTTTTTCGTTTTTGGTAAAAATAATAATTAAAAGATGGGGGAAAATATGAACAATTTAATTAATATGGCATATGTTGTATTTACTTTAAGAATTACAATTTACAACTAGAAAATAAGTGTTACTAAGTCTTTCTAACGAAATATTTGATTTTAACAATGCTTTGCATAAATCTTTGTTAAAGTCAGATTTTCGTGATGATGGAGTCGTAATAAGTGGTTGAGCTGTTTTTTTAACTTACGATTGGCGGCTTAAACATGTTTTTCAATTTTTAAATGCTGAGTCACGCAAAAACGTCTGTTACTGTTTATCTTTATTAGCACATTTTACAAAATAAAACACCTCCATCGGATGCAAATATATGTTCACCAAATTTGGCCACGTAACTATAAATTCGATTCAATAAGTCTTTTAATTTTGGCATTTTAAAATTAATGAAAACCGATATAAAAACAAAAGAAACAAATAGAAACGATTGCACACGACTAACTCTTGTGCTTACTGCTAGACTCTCAGAGCTTAGGATATTCTTGTACCATGCTATCGCGACAATCGCGACAGTCATTAAATCATGCTTTATATATATGAATTACTGAATGATTCCATAAATAATAGTTCGATGGATCTGTTATCGGAATATTTGAGAATATAACCATTAAATTTAGTCAGAAGTATAACCGACTTATCGCTTATTAAGATCTAAATGGCATAATGTTAAAGCATGACCTACAATTTTAAATGAATTTTTATTGTATATTTGGCGACATTTTTATGAAGACATATTTTTCAACAAATATATTTTGAAATATACTCAAAGTCCGAAATATTAATAAAAAAAAAAATAAATAACACAAGTAAAATGCAATAAAGTGCAATTTTATTTTAAAATATGCATATTTATTAAAAAAAAACCTTAAATAATGCAAAAACATGCAAACTAAAATTTCATTTTTGAACTCATTAAGTTGTGATTCAAATGTGTAGCTCATTCAGCAACTTTATAATACATTCGTTAAAAACATGCAAATGCATTAACTTCTGGGTCCTAATTATCATCAATAATACATGACACAGTTCGTGTTTAACCTTCGCCTGAGAAACATGTGTGCCGTTTCTTATCGTACCCACATTTATAACTTTCGATGGCAAATAGTATGAATTTTATATAACAGGCAATAATAACTACGATATTTTCTAGTTATATAAAGGCAGGTTCCCACGGCGCGTGGCTCGGCGAGCATGCGGCAGCATGCTTGATATACCGAGCCTTAATACTATGCTCGGCATATCATGAGCCTACAACAATTTCTACATCATTCTCGCAGCGCGTGACTTGGCGAGCCACGAGCTTATCCAAGTCGGTCAGAGCTCCCTCAAAGATTAAGTCTCTACATTTTTCAGTTCAAAATGACTAATGCTCTAGATCAGATGCAAATTGTTGCTGTCGCAGTTGCGTATTTTGTAATATTAAACGGTGAGTATTTAAAAGAAAAATTAGTTAAAAAACAAAAAACAAAATCCAAGGAAAGAAGATACTGAATGCATGAAATTTACAAAAGCCGTACAAGGAAAAAATAACGTAAAATAATAATTCATGTTTAGGTTTTTTATTCAAATACCTACATAAGTATATTTTTTATGTATTTAAATATAAGTAAATAACCACATATTAATTTATTATATCAGTGTTTAATTTTTTAATATATATATTTATGAAGTGCTTTAACTTATAGTTGACGATTTTTTTTTTAGTAAATAAGAATAATTAAAATAAAGTTGTATTTTAGATACAATGGAACGAATTTATTTGAAGATTTAAGACAAGAACCATCAAATAAATTTCAAAACTTCTGTAGGTTATTTGCCACAGATTTTGAATACTCATTAAAAAAATATGGTCCAATAATATCCAAAACCGATACAAATATGAGAAAGTGTATTCTAGTTTAAGAAAGGCTAGTTGGTACCCTAAGATTTTTAGCATCGGGAGATAACTTTAAGAGCTTGTCATATTTATATAAGTTTTTCGTTCAAACTGTTTCCAAATGTGTACAAGATATTTGCAAGGCTTTAAATGATGAACTAAAATCTGAAATTATGTTAAAGTATATTTAAATTAAAGATATATTTTGTATTAATATAATACCTTTTAATAAAATAATATTAAAAAAAAAAATATGTAACAATCAAATTTCATACTGAATATAAATTGTATGACATAATTATAATATTTAAAATTATTAATATAAAACTTGGTATATTATAAACAAAAATTTGTACATTACATGTGAATGCGTTTAGTTTTTAATCAAAACTTTTTTCTCCTGCATTGCTGTTGTGATGGTGTTGGTGATGCATTTTTAAATTGCTGAAAATGTAGAGACGGTATAGAAGTTGAGTACCCAGAGAATTGGTTTTGAAATAAATCAAAATATGAAGACGGCATAGATGATATATAATCGGGTGATGGTTATGGCTGAAAAGACGATGATAATGAAGCTGTTGAATAATTATCATGTTACGAATATGTCGGGAAAATTGTACTTGGATAATGATTATACGATAGTGACTGTGCAATTTGGTCAGCAGAATGTTTGAGCCGAAACATAATATTGTCGATTTCCATCATTGGATATCTTATTTTTGTTCATTAAGTGCTTGTAATTTTATGCATAATAAGTTCGTACAAATTGAACACTTAGTTTTGGTCAGAGTTTGGGATATTCGTTTTAAAAACGTATATGCTTCGTCCATCCTGTTTTCAATTACTTTTACTTTATCGTCAGTTTTTCTTTTTTTTTTTTTTGGTGACTTCACTAGATGGGTTTTTGAAATTGCTGTTCAAATTCTGAACTACATCTATTTCAGAATTTTCCTGTAATTGACCATCTGCATTCATCATTTCACCACCATTCAATGAATTTCCAATTGCTAAAAAAAAATAAATATGATTTACTATTTACTATAAGTTTAATTAACTAAATTAACTACCCAAACCTTTCATTATAACTAAGGACTTTAATAGTCACAGCCCACACTGAGGTTCAGAAAAAACATACTATAGAAGAAAATTAATAGAAAAAATTATCGAAAATGACATACTACTCAACACTGAAGCTCCCACCAGGATGAATCCAGCAACTGGTTAATTATTAGCGATAGATCTATTCTTATCGAGCATTTCCTCAGGACAAAGAATTTTATGGTCCGTTACCTACAGCTAAGGGGTTAGGTTAGTAATTAAGTTAGGTTGTTTATACAACGTGTGAAAAGTTCCCGTCGATATCATATACGCATAAAAGATTATTCGAGGTCTAAGGTTACGAATACTAATTTTTTGTAAATATCTCGCTATTTATCTGAAGTGCAATAAAAAGTTTTCAACAAAAATTATAGAAGAGATAATTATCTACAAAAAAAGGTATTATAGTATTACCATGTAAGATACATAGTTTTTGAGCTATAAAGCCTACAGCGTGGGTACTTTTAAAGACATATGATGTTTTTTACTAATAGCAAATAATCTTTTTGTAAATATCTCGGTTTATATTGGACGTACGAAAATAAATTTCAAACAATATTCGTAAAGGAGAGAATTATAAAAAATGTTATAGCACTTTATTATTTTATGTAACATTTAACCATTTTAGCGATACACAAATTTAGAATAGTATTTGTATTATTGTTATAATTGTTGTGTGGTGGCATTAAAATTTATATACCGTGACAGCATTGCTAAAATAGTAACAAAATAATATATGATGAGTACTTTTAGTTATCTCACATAGTCGTTTTTGATTTAATTATTAATTTAATATAGTCGACTCTCGGTAATTCGAAGTTCAAGGAAAAAAAATTCCACTTACTAAAAATTTCAAGTTATCAAAAAATTTTAAAAAGTATATTTTTATTTTTAAATAATTTTTACATTAAAAAAATAAAAAAAAATGTTTTTTTACATTCTTATTTACATGTTATCATTTTTAAAGAATTGGTGTAAAGTTAATTGTTTTTATTTATTTAATACATTGTTCTCAATTCTATTTTCCAAAATACCTAGTGGTTTAAATAAATCTTTTATACCTTCATTGCCTTTAATATATTTACGTAATGTTTCAATGCAAGTGTTGTTTATTTATTTGTAATGATGGATTGTATTGTTAGTCTTCAAAGTTTTCTTCGTTATCTTCGTTCAATATATTGGAGATAATATCCTATAATATATTAAATTAAAAAAAAAAAATTGGACCACAAAACTTATATGTAGGTACATATTATATTAAGGCTCATGAACGCAATGTGTTAGAATAAAATAAGTTGGGAGTGGCTTAGTCCCCTAATTACTCACATGTATAGGCTGCCTATGAACTTGGAATAGTTGGCTGGACTCTTCCCAGTCCGCCCCAAACTATCAGTATCCTAGTTATGGAGTGGTAAGACTTCTGAAAACATATTTTAATTCGTCAATAAATTTACTTGAAAATAATCTTTCAATTTTATCAAAGTTGAACCCTTAAATCTTTCAAAATTTATATTCTAAGAATTTTAAAATGTTACTCATATATAATACAAAAATTAATTTAAAAATGTAAAGAAGCCAATTTCTAGGAAACTACGACAAATTCAAATACCTTTTTAGAAATTTTATCAAATAACTAGGTTATAGTTAATACAATTGGTAAAATTTTGAAATTTTAAAACAAAAAAAAAACGGTTTAATTAATATTCGTCCAACGCATTATTGGCATAATAATATGTAGAGTGCATGTGCGGAAATGTTTCACTATTTCTTATACACTACATTCAACACACAGTAATAATCATTTACTACGCACGCATTTACATAACACGCTTGCACGAATATAAAGTTACCTATATTGAACTCCTTAAAAACAGTCGTTATCGAATCCAATGATGATGCCTAGTGTTAAAAATTTTATCATAAATAATATAAGGCCCTAATTTTTATGCAAAAATTATTATTAAATATGCACATATTTATGCACTCAAAAATTCAAAAACATGCAAAAAAAATTCTCTATTGTGTGTTAAAAAACTAAACACCTTAAAAAATTACATAATATATTATGTAAAAAATATAAAATTTAAATATTAGTATACTTCTGATTACAAATATATACAAACTATTATACTTACAGTTTAATTAAATAAATGCAAAATTAATAACCGAGAATGTAATATTAATTTTGGTACGAGTACCAACAAACAAGAAGTTACAAAATAGGATTTTAGATTTTCAAATTGGAAATTTCTCCGATTGTCATGTAGCAAAAGTAGCATAGATTTATATTTTAAAAAACTGAAGTGTAGATAACACAAATACACAAAATTTGATGACAGAAATTAGTTTTTAAAATAACTTTTATGCTGGCAGCTCAATCGCCTCGTCAATGACCTGAAATTAAATTTAAAAAAAAAATAATTTTTGTGAATCAGGGCAAAAAATAAAAAAATATATTTATTATTTATAAAAAATGCAACTTTTATCCAATTACATAAAATATTCAATTTATAGTCATTTTTACTCAAATATGCATAAAAAAAAGTTAATCTATAGAATTTACACATTACAAGACGTCAACATATCGAATCAAAATAATTCTATGTGAATTGTAGAAGAATATGCGTTTGTATAAAAATACCGGTTCTTAATTATTAATAATGTACCTATATGAGATATTCCGGATATTTGTAACTAAGTCTAGCTGGCCAAAAAATTTGTTTTCAATGAACTTATAATACCATGTGAATTAAAATTATAATTAGTTTTATTGCTTTTATAATACTTTGGTGGGTGACTAATAGTTGCGTCCCGCGGTAAAAATTTCTTCCGAATTGAGACCCGAGTTGTTTTGGGTTACATACGAATTGCGGTCAGAAATTTAAAACTAAACTAATTAAAATATATAAATTAAAATTAAAAAAACTTTATTTTCCTTCCCATTTTCATACAGACACTGGACAGTCTGTAGCATCAGTAGATATTGCAGGTAGGTTAAAAATAATGTTTTGTTTAATAATAAACAAAAAATACATAAATATATACACAAAAATAATAGTACTGACAATACTTATTATAGGTACTTACTAAATACTAATTGTCCACAAAAGATAAAACTTAGTATATACTTACATGGTACATATATTATGTATAAAAATATATTAATTAATTTATCCAATTAGTAATTATTTCATTAAGTTACTACTTTGTACGACATATTCAATGATATCTACATTTTGTAATGAATATAATATATCTTCTTACAAGACATTATAATAAATTCTTCCACACGTTCTTAACTTAAATTAATTCTTAATCTGTTCAAAATATATTTTAATTTCGAAAATGTTCTTTCACATTGAACTTGAGTTATGAATAATGTTAGTAAAAACTTGTATGCTAAAAACAATTCTGTATATGGTTTAGCATACAAATTATACTTCCATAAAATTTAATAACAGCTAAATATACAATTTTTTCACATCTTTTTATTTACAAAATGTTCTTTGACTAACTCAGATTCCTCTTTTTCCTCGTATTTTTCTAGATCCAATGTCATACAATTATATTCTTCGGGTAATGTTTTTAAAAGTGAATCCCATTTTCCAGCAAAATCTATTAATTGTTCTTGTAATATTTTTTTATCAATATTTAGTGAAATGTCTGTCAAAAGCTCAGTTAATTTATTCATCTCATTTTCAGGTAAATTTTATATTAATTTAAAATTAGTAGAATGTAACCATTCAAATTTTACGTATTTTACGTACATAATTTCTTTATGCTTTGAAAATCTATTTTCTAAACTCTCAATAACAATAATACTAATAGTATACTATACTATTAGTAAATACTCTATAACATAAATAACATAAATAATATAAATACTATAACAATAAAATACTCAAAATCACTGTACTTAATTGTAAACGATTTCTATGTTTTTCTAGGTTACTTTATGAAATAACGAATCTTAATTTTCAAATAAAGTAATATGAACATTGAACAATTTCAAAACGATAGACTTATGAAGCCACAATTAAAATATTTTAATAACATAATTTTAAACAAAAATGCAGCGGGTGATCCTAACATTTCGGTAATAAATTTATAAATTGTAATCATGAGCATCTAAATTCTATTTTAAGTAAAAGGGTCCGTAGTATAGTTCTTGCTTTCTTGGAGTCAGTTCTTTGGTATCCGAGTCTGAACATCTCCATGTTCATATATACAATTATTTGTTACTTAACACTTATAGAATAAATTTCATCTGAATACATATGACTTGGAATATTTTATTTGGTACCTACTGTAGCAAGTATTTGACTATTTACATATAGTTAATAATAAATTATTTGTTTACTTTAATTTAATTTTCAGAATTTATTCATTATTGCTACTCAATCAAATATTTGGCAGTTCATAACAGTGCATTGTAAATACATCAGACTAAATTATACACTATACATAAATGATAAAATATTTTTCAAATTGCATATATATATATATATATATACAGGACAAAAAAAATAATTTATAGTGTAATAAAAGTAACCCAATTTATTGAAAAATTGAACAATACATAAATATCCTTATTAAAAATATAATAAATTAAAATATGAGATTACAATGTTGGACGGGATGTATATATTACAAAATATACTTAAACTAATACAATAAGTTTTGTTCCATAAATAGTATACTTTTCTAACAATCTATAAGGGTACGTAACTATAAACATTAATAGGTAGGCATGCTTTATGATTGCAATTATTTCCTACCTATTTCATAATACTTATAATGGTATGATATGTCATAAAACTATAGTCTACAATATAATTACATATTAAATCAGTGAAGATAACGTCTAATATAATTATATAAATATATTTATATTGTGTAGCTACACGTAAAGATTTCTCAATATTTGTATACTATTTAAATTTATATATTGTGTAGTCTTATAAGTAAAACATTATGCTTGTGAAAAAAGTTATACACATAATTATATTCATAACACTTAATACAAAATAATCATAGTGCATAATTGAATAAAATGGCAAATTTTTAATGTACATGTGTGCAATTGTTATTGTAGAAAAAATTATTTAATTAACAAATAAAATGTATAGGTTAATTACACACTATTATAACAACAAAATTTATAAATATAATTATACTTTTTAATGAATAATGAACACAATATTCAGTTCTAATTTCTTTCAAAAAAAAATTGTTTTAATAATTTGAACATAAAAAAAATATATATAGATTTACTGGTAATATAATTAATTCTTAAATTAAAAATAGTACCTATACAATTTAGTTTGACATGAAAAATAACAAAACTGTATTATTTTCTAATAAATATTGGCGTAAGTTTTTGGATGTTTATTTTTAGTTTATATTGATACCAACTTGTTATAAAATCATTTATAAAATGTGAACTTAGTTACGTGTTTAAATTGTAAGAAATTACAATATTAATTCAGAGCTATTAAATTTATCATAAATTTTTTTTTTTATCTAAATTCATCAACGCCCACTTCAAACTCTCTAAGCTGTATAATATACCTAACCTAGTTTATACAATTTGAAAAGTGCATTATACTCAAACTTCAATTACAAAGCTTGTCTTGACAGTTCCGAATAAAGCTCAATTTTTATGGTAGTTTTATATTTTTGTTTTACAAAAAAAAAACTAAGCCAATTTAAATAAAAATCAGACTTGCATTAATGTGTATAATCTAAAATGCATAATAAATGAAACATAGTATTTTAAAATGAAATGGTTTTTAAATCAAATTCAATGGATATTTTGTAAGCGGTATAAAATATATCTATTATTCTATTTCTTATTACTTGCCAATTTACTATAACAACCACGCAAAAGTGAATTTTACATTTAATTTAAAAAATATATAAAATGAATTTCATTGATTATATGTGTATATTATAAATATTGTCAATATTACAAAAAAAAATTGTCAATTATAATAAATAATAAAAAGGACGGAATAAATATTCACAATTATAAAAAAATAATATTATGATTAATTGCAGGAACTTACAATAACCAAGTAAGCAAATTAATTGATAAATACAATTTTATGCGTAGTTAATAATATACGATAAATTAACACATATGCTATTATAATCTTAAGTTTAAATTTTTTTTAAAACTTATGATTACAATGTTTTGTGATAAAGGTATGAAAAAGGTTAAACATATTATATATATTCTATCAATTTGTTTAAAAATATCAGGGATAAAATACTTTTAAGCTTAATATACCCAATTTACAGGCACCCATTGATGTTCATTAGATATGATGTCCAACGCTTCAACAACTTTACGGAATGTCATATCAAAATCTTCATTAACTATAACTAAGTCTATGTACTTTTCGTACATACGTTGTAAACATGCGCTTTCTTCCAATGATTTCTTTACGTCATCTTCCTGAAACATTTAAATAAAATTTTAAAAAAAATTATAAATATTATTTATTAAATGTTTTCACTATTTAATATTCATTAGTTTTTACAGAAATATATTTTAAATAATTGATAAATAACACAATATCTTAAGAAATTTTACTCAACCATTAGAGCAGTTTTATAGAGAAGGCAAAATACTAACTTGTAATAAGTTTTATAATTTTTATAAAAATTATGTATTAAAATTTTAGCCAATAAGAAACCAAAATATGTATCAATATTAAATGCATTAAAACGATGTTTTATTAATGTTAATGTTTTATATCAATATTTGTCTATGATTATGTCTTTGATAAACTATCAAAACTAATAAGTTTAGGTTAATATACAGTCAATAAATCAACTAATTTATCAATATTTAATAAATAAAATCTATTTTATTATTTTATTATCTTAAAGCTTAAAATCCAGTTAAAAATATATTAGTACCTACAAATATGATGAAATATAGTAATACATAAATACTGAAAAGCTCAAAAATTTAGAGTACACAAATATTTAAAAAACAAAAGTGCTGTACACTAGATAACTAAAGTCTGTAGGAATAATTTTAATTTATATTTACGTACAGTGTTAAGATAATTCAAAATATATTATGCTTAAGTGAATTTTAAAATGTTTAAATTATATTACTAGGTACTCATAGTATTAGGAATAATAAGTAAGCTCAATGATAAAAGTAGAAATATTTTTTTTAAAACACAATACAAAATGACAAATGTATATATGCAACAAAACAATAATCTCAAGCTGACCTGACATGTATATATATTTCATCTCATACAATGCAGTATGTACAAAAACACAAAGTGATGCTCATGCAAGACTAGGGCAAAAATCTGGATCATGTTCAGCATACTTATTTTTCTTTATATAATGGTACTACTGTTATTACTATCTGTATTTAAATAATTACATTATTATGATTTACAATCAACAGTATTTGATGTTTGATTTTAGATTACCCGGTAGAATTACATTAATGTAATTCAGTTTATTTCAAACATAATTATGAATTTTTTTTTTTTAATACTACACATTAGCATAATAGTTATAAAAAGCTAAAATATTAAAAACAACTTTATTAAAAATAGATATGGCTAACCTATCTTAAAAATATAAAATTATTCTCCACTCTTGTTAAATTGTGGTTGTTTAATAATTTAAATAATAATTACCTCATAAATTGACGCAAGCGATTCTAATGTACGAGCTCTTCTAGAACTATATCTAATGGAACTTTGGCGATCAAACTAAATTAATAAAATAAAAACAATATATAGGTACTATAATATTGAAATAAATACATAAATTAATATTAAGTCATACTAATCATATAGTAAGTCATAGTAATTCATAACTTTATACTTTTGCACACTTTCTACTTACCGTCAGTGTACGACTGGAATAGCCCAGATTTCTCGAATAATCGTACAGGCTTTTCATTACCTCAACACCAGGCGCTGCTATGAAAATCACGTAAGGCATAAATTCTGAAGAATTGTGAAGCATTTTTAAAGCCTAAAATATATTATTTTTATTAAGCATACATATAATAATAAATTACTTGAATTTGATTAATTTAAAAAAGTTATAACATCTAAATCAAGAACATATATTGCACATACCACTGGACTGCAGTCCAAGACACACATTTTTCCTTGATTAATGACATCACGGATAGAATCCAAGTTTGTACCATATAAATTGCCGCCATTTTCACCATATTCCAAAAATTTATGCTCTCGAATATCATGTTCCATTTGATCACGATCAATAAACCAATAATTTTGACCATTTTCTTCTAACTCTCTTTGAGGTCGCGTTGTATCTACAAACATAATTCATGCAAGCACGTACAAATAATGCGAAACCGTTTCAATAACTTCTATAGTTAAATAATGTCAAATCATTGTTTAAGAATAAATCTAATTAAAAACTGTATTTACAAGGTATAACACCAGCAAATTTTTGAGGGTCACTGTTTATCAGACGACCTTTAAGTGTACGTCTACCAACGCCGGTTGTGCCAATTATTGCAAGTGTACGTCTCTTAAAAGGAGGCATTTTTGTAACTTCTTCGTACAATATCAATTCTGCTTTATCAAATTCACCATTCCATTTTGACTGATACATTTTCTTGCATTTTTTTTTAGAAATCTAAAGTAAATTTTTCAATATTATTATAAAATTAAACATTTAAACATAACTTAAAATGAACCTAATATGAAAAATGAAATACCTAATATAGGTAATTACAATTTGAAATATTGATGATTTTTCTATTATCTTGAATCATACAAGAGTATGAATAGATAAAATAAATATTATATGTCTTACAAATAACAACTTTATAAAATAATTTATAGTTATAGATTATATTTTATACTTTATCTATAATATTGAAATTAAAATGTATGAAAATAATTATATTTAATAGATTACCCTAGTTCCGCAAATACTAGTTTTATGAACATAGTCTGCTTCTGGAGCTACAAAAGCTTTTCTTCTTTCCTCCAATTCTTGAGATGGTATTAATCCAGGAAGTTCATTATCGCCTACTTTCTTTGCTTGCCACCAGTTGGGATCTTTTTGATCTAGAATCTATATATACACATAAAAAATAAAACATAACCTTTTAGATTCTTAACAATAATTTGCAATATTAATGATTCTGTTATACACAATGATTTAAATACTAATTTATTGCAATAAAAAAAAACAGCTTTTATAAATATACTATATATAAAACTAACCTGAAGAATGTCTCCGTGTTTAAATGCTACACCAATTTCTTTGCATGGAATTAAATTGTCTTCCATTGGATTGTAATCAAACAATGCTCTCATATAACACTATGATTAAGTAAAAATAAAATTAAAATTAGTAGTTAGTACAAACAAATGCGAATCATTATTAAACTCACTTGGTGTGTTTGAATTGTATTTTTATTGGAAAATCCAGGAGCAATTCGAAACTGCAATGTATCTTTGCTACGGCTAACTTCATTCAATAAATCTTCAGGACTTTCAACTCTTTCACCATTTACTTCTAATATGACATCCCCTTTTTTTAACAATCCTTGTTTATCAATTGTACCTCCAGCTAATATTCTTGCTACTATAAGATTTCCATTTTCGTCTTGTTCAACAGTTAAACCCTGTATGAAGTGATTTGCATTTTATATTTTTTATATTTTATTATATAGGCACTTATATAAAATGCATAAATTATTTCTTATAAAATTTTTTATATTATTTATAACTAAGAAAAAATCATATACTAATTTGCTCTCTCTCTATCTCACTTATTCATTCATAAATACATAATGCAAATATAATATATGTAAAACCAAACTGTAGACTTAAAAGTACATGTAATACTTTATTGACATATTATGAAATTTAGATAAAGCTATAACACGAATGTTTTAATATGCAATATTTTTATTTAAATGAGGAGTATAATAAAGAATAGATTAAATTGCTTATTCTAAACACCTACTTGTTTATAAAATTCGCCTTGATTAAAGTGGTATAAACTTAAAAAAGCTTTAACAAAATACTATTTCTTTAAATTTGACACTAAGCGATTAACTTTAATATTAATCTAACATTTACAGTTATGGCACTTTGAATATTAAATTTGTTAATCAGTATATTCTGTTTGGGTAAAACTAATAGAACAATTACAGGTAGGTACAAATGTCGCTTAACACTCACCAATGGTTCGTCTGGTTTTTTTCGCAATCCAATTACTTTATACGTTTGTGTAGACATTTTAGTTCCGTTCTGTTGTTGAGGTGGTGAGGGAGGAGTTGGAGGTAAATCAGAGGTATCTAATGGTTTCTTCAGTCTCTTTAAAGCTATTTTATCGTGCACTTCTAAAAGGGCCTGAACATAACATTAAACAATTAAAAAAAAAATTAATACAAATTTTTGTAATAATCGAAAATTTACCTTAAAATGTAATTTGTTAATTATTGAGAGTAAATCTTTGGCCACTGGATGTTTCGACAACGTACAGTGATGACACAATTCGTTCAAGGTTTGCTTAGAGTTATTTGCTTCTGGTACACACGTTTCGTACTCCTCCAAAGAGTTTTGAACCTGTACAACAAAACGAGTAATAACATTAACTTTCCACATAGTTTTCAAGAGTAATTATTATTATATTTTAACAATGATAAAGTCATTTCGTATTTTTATGAAAGAATAATAATATTTTTAATAGTCGTAACTCGTATTACAATAGGTAGTTAAATATAAATGTGGATGGTATTTTCTTCGAAGTCAATTATCAATTATACAATACGACGTCAGTTTCCATGGTAATATGATTTATACGTCCACAAAACATGCGAAGGAAATTTTCGGCAGTACATTTTGTACAGTACCTATTTACCCAATACGAAGGTAAGACGACGAAACTGTATAGCACACAAACTCAAAAATTGTAAACAAATTATACGTACAATACTGTACAAGCATACCACCGTACTGTAGTCTGTAGATAGTATTGCATGAATGACTCTACACGAGTCATAACATATTGGCACAATACCCAAAGGTAGAACTTACACGTTTAATCATAAAATACGCATTATAATTATTAATTAATAGCCTGAAACGTGAATTGTAGTATGACATCGTTTGCAAATACTGGACAAGTATCTAACAATTCTAACCACTATTAAGTATTTATCAATATTGAAAAATAGCAAGTGACTACGACGATTATGTATCTCCTACTCCAGATGCCAGAATATAACAATGCAGTATAGATGGTATACTTTAGTTATAGGTATTGACATTTTAATAATAGTTCAAAACACAATTTTTATTATGTAGGTACCTATCAATATATTATGTTAGTTCGGATGTTAGCTGGTATATATTTCTGTATTGTGTAGTAGACGCTTTTTTATTGGTTAGCAGTTGGCCCGTAGCTTCATACAATTTGTTCAGACTAAAATACTAAAATACTATAATACTAAGCGTATTATACAATTTTTCTATAGAATATTGACAACAAATCGGATGAATACATTTGCAAGCATTGTATAGTTTTCGCACTAACTATAAGAGCAATAGTTATATTGACTATTGATATAAGTGGTTATTAACGCGCAAGTTGACTAGTAAAATTAATTTATACTATAGTCAATTGTTATGTCCGTAGTCTGTGTAACAGCGGACGATCTGTACGATTAATATTAAATAGACGTCACACCCATGTACAAAAAGAACAAAACAACTCGGAAGCCAGTAAGCTAATTTCTGTTCGGGAAACAAGTGGGGAGAAAAATACAGCGCAAGTGCGTGACAATTTCACAGAACCTTGTAAAACATCGTGTTTGACGAAAAAATGTCAAACTGAGGCTAAATACATGTCATAATAATAGATGTATCAATCATATCACTGTGCTAAAATACACATTAATATGATTGAATGACGCACGTGCATTAAAACTAATATGAAAAACATAGAATGAATTCGTTAAAAAATAAAATAACAAGGACAATGTTTGAGGGACATGACGATACTCGGAGCACTCTGTAATAAAATATACGTGCCCCGCCAAGAAAACGTTGACATAATAATTATTAATTGATAACTATTAAACTTGCGCAGCCTTTGAAATTGTTGACTCGGGAGTTCGGGACAGTTGGTTATAAATACAATGATTGATCGATGAATCTAATTCGCATAATAAGTAACATTGGATAAAAAACGTAGATATATCTGTTGCAGTAGAATAATATAAAATATCTATAATTTACTTAAAATATCTGTTGTGTAACTTCCAAATAATCCATCTCTGTGATATTATACGTATAACATTTAGTTAATACACTATAATAGTACATAGGTATACTCTATCTTTATATGGTTTCTAGTACCAAGATAAAAACAAATTTGAAATATTTCTTAATCTAAATTAGTAGTAAACAATTTAAATTATAATCAATTATACCTATTATAGAAATGAGAAGTTTTATCGTTTCCAAAAAAAGTAATGATTTTTGACTTATTATTATTATTTATTACCTAGTATACTGTCTTATTAATTTATTATTTTACGCCAAGAGGACGTCGTACCCAAGTGTATTGACTCCGTTTTACCAACACATAACATTTTACTCTATTATTTTATTAAAATGATTTGACCTATTCTCAAATTTAAAGGTTAAAATATTATCTAAGGTAAATTTTAAAATGCTCATAACTTATATTAAAATCAAAATATTAAAAAAAAAATGTCCTAAGTATTCTATAGCAATAACTAATAAGTAATATACACTTGCCTTAGGATTTGATAATAATTCAATTCACTCCAATGTTAAAAATAACAATTACCTACTTCTTAATGTATATTTTGATATTATGTTATGCGTTAGTAAGACGGAGTCATCACATCCTTGGATACGACACCCTCTCAAAGCTGTAGCATCGACGCGAATACGAGATGCAGATAGACAACGTGTTTAGGTCTCCCGTAAATAAAAAAAAACCACTGCCAGTCGGACATGGCGATGTTTTGCCCTACCGCACCTTGTCAAAGAGTAAGCGAGTAAATACCTGCTCTGAAAGAGAGGCACTACTTCGGGTTTAAGCGCAATGGTGACGACAATACTAGATGTAAACAAAACCAGAAATCATCTATAAGTCTATACAACATTGATAATATAATTTATGTATAGTGTTTATTTAAAAACGAAGGAGGAGCTGATGACGAGCAGGTGTGCATTAGAACCAAACACTGCAGACATATATAAAGGAACTTGTTGGGTATATATTATGCTACACACAAGTATATGTACTTGTTTTAAAGTTTAGAACGATTTATTCAAAAACTATAAAGACATAATATGTCTTTATAGTTTTTAATCAAAGATATTATGTTTGATTATTCTCGATTGGTGGAGACCCCGACTGCATATACGCCCGTAAATCAAACTTGACATGATATCTCCGACAAAACAGGGTACCCATAATAATTGTTATATAATTATTCGGACGAAACACTAAAATATTTGATGAAAAATAATTATAAAATACTTGTGGAGTATTAGGTGCATAATACATATACTAAATACTCAAGATCAAAGTACGTAACAGTTGACGAATATACCAATAGATAACATAAAGATATGATAACTAACGTTATTAGGTATATACAACTCATTTGCATACCACATATCAAGGTTGTAGGCGTTAACCAATAAGCTCTATGTACGTGGTCTTATAGAGATTTTAACGTCGTTCGAGGCGATAAAGCTATGAAATTGATATTGCGTCAATTGAATACAAGACGTGTAAGTGTTACACCGTTCAACTACTCGACAGAGTTCGATGGCAAAAGAAATTGCATAAATCGCAAATGGTGCGATGATCTGTCGTGAATTGTATAGGCAATAGACGTACAACAATAATAATATATTCGCTGGAATTGCAGACATTTTGGGCGCCACTGCTATTGTTTCTGCAGCACGACAAAGCGACATATAATATTAACTAAATTGTATTTGATCAGTTTTAAGAGAATAAAAAAATCTTGTCGGTGTACCCAATTGTACCTGGTATATCAAGCGAGCGTAGCAGGGTGGGGTCGTGTGGATGAGAGGGGAGAGGAACCTAAAAAATGAATACGCTTGCGGCTAGCTTCATAATAATAATAATATGGAAATCTCGTCACCGACGACAACAAAATGGTAAATTTGAATGGCAGGGACAAAACGGAACGTATGAATAAAATATAATAATATGTAAACATTTACCCGTTAACGGCTCCCTCAAATTCCGTCAGCAACGACCGACGAAAACTCGTTGACGTATTAGACACCTGTTACGTACACGTACACGGCACACACTGCTCGTTTGCCAGAGCACAACGGTCGTCGGTGACGACTCACAACACTACGCGTTCCGTTGACGGGCGTGCACACTGACACGCGCACGCGCATTAGGAAGGACAACCGACGGCGTATACCTAATACTTGCTGCGTGCGTGTACCTCTTCCTCCTCACCTCGCCGATGATCGACGTCGCGATTTACGTGACGATATCGCGAGAATATGATGATATAAGTATGATATAATAACAATTATTATTGTTATAATACCGTCATCGGGTCAATGCGAAAGAATAAAGTTGGATGCTAACGACTGTTTAAGTAATCGAGACGATGAACGATTTGTTAGTAATATTACAGTCAACCGATTCGCGGTTACCGAAATATGTTTTCCGTTTATAATTGTATGAAAAACCACACGAAATATTGGTGTGCTGTAATCTGTAGTCTGGCGGGAACGCACGGACGACGGTGCGTGCCATTAATACACTGAGTGTCGTACTGCCGTCTGCATTTCAAAATACAGCATTATGTACGACGATTTACGACGGAGAAAATATTAATAAATAAAGCCAATGAGCGGTGAGACGGGCCGAGTTTTGGTGACGGGAGAAGTGGTAGACGACGGTAGGATAAGTCGCGGCGTCGGCGGTGCGTGCCTCCTACCTAAATGCTATTTTTTTTTTTTTATCGAACACGACCTACACGCACATATACGACCGCCGAGACGACTGCGCTCATACAGGTGGTTTTTTTTTCTTAACGGATTCCGGTTAAAAACAAGAATTATTCTCAACCTGGGGTCCGCCGCCCGCCTATATCCACACCTGCGTCGTGTACAATAATAATAGGTATGTGTTGTACAGGTAGTTGTCGTAATAATAATAACGTTATTAAAATATTATTCAGGGCCTCCAAACAGAGATTCATTAACTCCACGTTTCAAGCCCAACATCACACAACTGTACTCAACTGTAGCCTACAGGTATGCGTCGTCAGATTTTCTTTTTGTCTCTTCGTCCTTATTATGATCATATTTTCTTTACGCATTGTGTACGTGCTCTCACTGCTCCGACAACAATAGGTATACCAAAAGATTACAATAATTCCATATCGACGAACGACAACCATGTTTACAGCAAATGACGTGTGTATAACATATTTCTATATCATAAACTCGTACATCTTCTCAGTAGGTATCTAAACCGATTTTCTCGTCTACTGAGGTTTATGGAGAGTGTAAAAATATGTCCTACGTAACTTCTCAGTTCTTGAATTGAACTTTGAGAATATAATATGTACGTATTATACGACTTGTAATGCTATATGATTTACTTCTAAAATCTTTTTAAATTGTCATACTATAAAACATACAAGTAACTACCTAGTGAATACCGAACTTTAACTCTTGCAACAGCAAAAACCCAGTAAACACTAAAAAATTATACGTTTAATAAAAGTATATTATACGTAAATAAATATACGAATAAACGTTTAAAAATTCGTACATTTTTCGATAAGTTTTTAGCCGTATATGATATTTTACGAATATATTATTGGGTCAGAAGGTATAGCTTTTCACAACTATTCTTCGTGATTTACTACATATTTTAGTTGGCTTATAAAATACGTATGATTTAGTGTAAATTTTGAACTGTTTCTTTTAATTCCAATGATTGTATTTGTATATATAATAGTATAATAATCGTATATTGTTATTAAATATAGTATATTATTTTAATTTGTAATAGTCAAAATATTAAACTTGTCCTATAACTTCATATTATGTAAAATATGATCGACGTTAATAAACATGTTTTTTAACACAAAAAATATACGCATATATACATTTACCTAAATAAATATTGCAAACATAATATATATATATATGAATATCCGTAGCTAAACATTGACGTAAGATTGGCTAATCAAAAATCAATGTTTAATTATTTTATGACGAATATAATATATTATGACGTATACGTGTCGTAAACGGAAAATAAATACGTAAATTATTATACGAATATTAACTATTACACCAATGACTAATGTTATCCATATTATACACATAGATTAAGAGGCTATGTTAAGACTTATGAGGCACATTAAAATATCTGTTTATTTGTAGTTTTATATTTTATTAGAGTTTAATTGAACTAAATATGTAGATACAGTATGATATTGTGATATATTTTTATGATCTGCCGCAATTATTGGATATTAGCAGCTTATAAAGATTTTATCAATAAAATAATGTGCACATAGTGGTATGGACAATATTATGTTCTAATGGCAACTAATCGCCAGATGCCAATACGATATCTTTACCATAGTAAAGTAGTCCTGTAGAGGCTCATATTTAACAATTTGAGGCTTGTAGCACTGTGATCTGCAAGTAAGATAATAGTGTACAATTATTATTGATAGTATTTAAAAATGTCATGAAATATTTTAGTATTTTAATAAAATTTATTTTTCTTTTTTAAATAAGTTTTATTTTTACGAACATTTGTTGTTCCATTTATAAACATATAATTTATTAGAAGCCTATATAAGGAATTAATTAATTATATATTTTATTGTTTATATAATTAAAATTATTTATAAAACAATATATAAATTATAATATAGTATTATTTTATGAATTTATCATAGTCATAAGTTCATCTATTTCGGTACTATCTATTTAAATGACTGAACTCTGTTCTTTTTCGTTTTCCAAAATAACACTACAGTCACTCTTATGAGCATTGATTTCATATTTAATTTCTGGTAGAAGTTGTAGTTTTATATTATTATTAATTAATAAATAAATATTATCAATATTTGTATTAAAAAAATCAATGTTTCACGTTTTTGTGAAATATTGTATTTCACTCTATAGTGAAATATTTTAAAATGAATTTTTTTAGACTTTAAACACTAATTATCGATATTGGTCGATACTAAATATTTGTCTAATGAATTACGCATTGCGTTGTCTGCAATTCGGTATTGATTATTTGGTACCTAATTGCCTATATTTCTATTGATATAATGATATCCAAGGATAATTGTCGAAAAAATCGAGATATCATTAAAGAAAAGTAATTAAATTACTTAAAGATAAATGGCATATTCTAATATACCTATTAACTAATAACAAATTATTGTCAATTAGCATTTAGCAGAAACGATTTACACGATCATAATAATAATATTATAACTTGCATAATATTTTTTATTTGTTCTGTTACGTACCCTATAAAATATATATAAAATAGCACACATTCCGAATGGAGTGGCGACATAAGTAATTCAGAAATTAATATTATAAGTATGCTGAGATCAATAAAGAGTTTTCCTTAATTTGTTTGGTTAATTTAGTTTTCCTAATATGCATTGCACTATATTAATTGAAACATTTAATAATATTCACACGTTTCTTCCCAGAAAACTCATAATTCGGATGTCCTTTAGAAAAGAAGCGAATAATTAATTACAAGCCACTCATTACGATCACCATAACCACAACCACCACTCTCGACGATGAGATCATAATTTATAAGGGAGACCGACGCAAAAGTTCGTCAGATGGTTATGGATACGTAAGACACTTGGAGGCAGGTTGTAACACCACTCAGTCTTAGTTATCAGTTTCAGAATTAGGCCGTAACACTGACCACCACTTTATTATAGCTTACTATTGTATTTTTGTATTAAATATATGTTAAATAAATACACATTATTATCTAAAATATCACGTCTTCATTTCTGAGTTGATGCTTATATCGACACAAGTTGGGACATAACAGTTCCTATTATCGTTTGGCGCACTAACCATAAATCAGCATTTCTCAACCTCTTTAAAGTCACGACCACTAAAATGGTTAAAAAATAAAGTCAGTCACCTCGTGATCTCCCCCTTATAATAAAAACTAATTTAAGTTTTTATCTGTTTTACCAGTTACAAAATAAATTATATCATTAACTATTAACGAAATAAATATACGAGAACATTTCAACTGTGTATTTAATGCGTTTAATTATTTTTGACCGATGTGACCCCTCATCTAGGGGAGATTTGTTATAATTTATAATCGAATAAGTAGCCTACATTAGTAAATTCAATTTTATAGAAATACACAAATTATTAGTTTTAATGTTAGCGTTGACTTAATGTTACAAGAAAAAGATTTTTATAAAATTGAATTTAAATAGGAGAATATAAATGAAGAACTAATCAGGATTTCATTAAAAAAACATTAAAACCACAGTACCTATTCATTATTTAATAATTTATATTTATAATATCTTAAATTCATTTAAATAATTGGTAAATAATTACCTATTTAATATTTTTTGTGTTATAGCGTACCTATTACATATCGATATCGATATCAATGTTAAATTTTGATATAATGATATCGCGAAGCATTATCAAGAAATTAAAAATTACATCGATAATTATACATTTATAAATATATCTTAGGCAAACACTAATAATTGAGCAAATAAACCGACTAAAACTATAACTGTAAATAATATAGAAATAAGTATTTATTTCTATATATTACTTTGCTGTGGTTAACCATTGACCAGTGGCAACAAGAAGAAATAGTTATTTTATGAAGCGACTGCTTCATGTAAAAGTGGGGAGAGAGGTGGATATCTTAATGATCTCATTTATCCAGACTCATTTATAATTCATGTATTTTTTTAAATTTGGTTTATGGGAGTTAGCCCTAAACATTTACATAGAATTGGTGGATGGATACTTATTTTAAAAAGTTGCTTTACATTGTACACAATTATTCTAATATAAATTGAAAATAATTGTTTTCAGCCAAGTTATGGATACACTCAGAATGCACATTTTTGTAGGCATAGTAAAAAGCAAAAGTCTCGATTTCTACTGCCGCAGGCAATTGCCTACTGTGCCTATAAATAGTAAATACGTCTCTGACAGCAGTACGCATTTAATAATTCACTATTTACATATACTTTGAAAATAGTGTTTCAGCTAGCACAATAAATACTTTCTCGTGAAATAGGCTTTAATATAATATCATAGTAGTTATCAACCTTCGATACAGCTTTAAAGTTTGAAAAACCTCTTTTTAAAACATTTTATATTATTGAATAGGTAGCTTATTTTCACTGCCTTTTAATAAAATATAGTTTAACAAACTAACTTCATAATAACTGATCCAGTGTTCCATAACTGATTAAATTAATTAAATAAGCAATTTTCAATGTTTAAAAAGTATACATATTAAAAAAAAACTTTATTTAGGTACTTGATACACCTCACGTCCTTACATATGTCAACATAAATTATAATATATTAATACAGCTAACAATATTTGAAACAATTAAAATACTAAAAATGTGTAACAAGAAATTGATATTTGGTTTTAATTGACAATTGCCACTAGGTATTTGTTATGGCTATACATCAAACTTCTTTATTTATTTTGCAAAATCAAATTATCTGTGGGTAGGGAAGTAGGTAAATTTGTCATTAAATTACAATTTTAATAGCATTAGCATAGTATTCAACTACAGCCTTAATGATTATCAAGTAAGAAAGTGGAACTAACTAAATTCTAATCAATATTCATATTAATTACCTATTAAATAATTGATAGATGCAATTTAAAATTTAATCAAATTCAATTTTCTTATATATACTTATGTAATATTATAACTTAGAAATATAATTATTGCATCATACTTTAATTTCATATGAAATATATACATACACATTTATACAAACTACTAGGAAATACAACATATTTTTAATTAAAGTACTAAAAATATATTTTTTTAATGTATGAAACCTGTATACATTTGAAAACAAAAATTACGATTCATAATTCAGATTTATATACTAGGTAAGAAAATAATTGTTTTGCTTTGCTTATCTTAACTCATATATAATAATGCATTTAATATACAATGTGTGCTTATTTAAATAAGTATAGCCAGCGATCCATAAAAAATTTTGAGGTTTTTTTATGGCTTAAAAAGTATTTATAAAATACAGGCATTGTGAATCTAATACGCGTATTAGCTCCGCGTAGAATCTACTATTAACGATGTCATACAACATAACAAGTTTTTAAGGAGTATTAAATAGGCAATTTAAAAAAATTACAAAACCATATTATTTACTTATCAATTTTAATACAATTAATATTTTTAGATTGTAAAAATAAACGATGCAAACGTTCTAAAAATGATTTTATATGCCACACATATTCTTCACAGGAGAACTTAAAATTATTTTAGTTATTTTAATTATATGACTTTTGATATCTACCATAATTCAATTGTTATAAAATTGTACATTAACTATGCACAAATTAATTTCATTAATAATAATACTGATTAACTATAAGAATAAAAAAAAAAAATCGAGGAAGTCACTCTGCAGTAGGTATAGTAGATGATAAGTGTATCTTGTCATTCAGGTCACTGTATAATGTATGTTTTAAATTTGAAATGCATACGAAAAATTGCTTATTTTGGACGAAAATAGTCAGTTTATATTTCTAAGGATTTTTTTATTATAAACTTATATTGGTATTTATTAGTTATTAATCTTTTTACCAGTAATACACCGTATTGCAATAGGTTGAACTATTTTTTGTTAATTTTAGATAGTAATAGTAAATATTATTTATTTTTCATATGTCATTACTTATTATTGATGTACATAGAACAGTGTGAATCAGTTTTGATATAAATAGCTTAAAATCAATTCTAAAATTTGCATTGTGTATGTATATATACCATAAAGTAAATAATAATATACATAATGGGAAAAGTTTCAATCTTACGAATTATTATTTCTTTGAATTAAAACAAAATATCTAAATTTGTCATTTCTCGTTTGAATATACAATATTTGTCAATATTTGATTAAACATAAATTGAAAAAAAAATTTATCAACAAAAAAAAACTCAATTACTTAGATATTTAAAAATCTCAAATATCTATACACTGATTAAAATTAGCTTGAATATTTTAGAAATTTCATTGTGTTTAAAAAATGATAATTTAAGTACCTAATAGTTGAATGTTTTGATTTGCTACGCTTTATTTATTTTTGGTATAATTATATAATAATGAAACAAAAATCGTTATTATTTGCAAGTATACGTTTGAATATCCAATGTTACCGAAATTCGAACTTCGATTACTCATAAAAAATGTGTATGTATTTACACTGAACTTTATGTTTGAAATCCAGTAAGAAAAAGATATGGTGAATCTTGTATTAAAGTTTCTAACTTGAAGTGTAAAAATTAAAATAATTTTGATAAACTTTTAATAAAAAAATAGTTTATATATTTTTGTTATTTTGAGGAACTTTTTAAAAATTAATATAAAGAATTTTTTACCTTTGACTCTTTAAAAAAACCTATTAAATCCAATTTTCTGCCAGAAAGAAGATCAAAGAACGTTTTCTATTTAAAAAAATGTCTTCGGTTAAAAATAATAATAATAATAATAATGTATTGTAAAACCAACACATTATGAACATTATACATTTTACAGTTCACAAACAATGTAATGCGTAGATGCTAATAACATTTTTCTAAGAAAAACTTTCACCGCCGCTCAAGAGTTTTGTAATATATTATTTCTAATGTATGTCACATATTTAAATAAACCTAATGAAGATACAAACTTTCATATGCCTATAAACCATTATATACGATAAATTCACAACCGGTCAATAGTGTCAGTTAATATTATAAACAAAATAAATAACAACAAATATAATATTATTAATACGACAACACTATCACAAACTATACAGTAGATACATATTAAGAAATGTAAGAACATACGCCCCCAATTAGATACAACTATAATATGGCTTATTATTAAGTTATTATAATCATCTACAGGTTTATGCGTTATATAACAGTCAACAAGTCAACAGTTAATAGGCACATAACAATATCAAATTTGTAAAGAAAAAACTGTCAGTTAATAAGATGAATTGTGGAAAAACATAATAACTGAAACAATTATCAACTACGTAGGTACCTACGAAACAAGTTCAAGAAGTTAAATAATGTAGCCTTCTCAACTACGTTCTCCTTGTCTTATTTTTTATTTGTATGGTTTCTTTTAATATTATATTTCAAACGCTACAGTTTCGAAAGTAGATACTTTATGTACATCATAGTAAATACACGTTATGATATATTGACATGTATTTACGAAAATACGGTGAACAGGTTGATGAAAACGACGAAGATTATTATAATAGGTTTAACTATTTTATAAAAAAAAATCCTAATTATAATATTTTAAATAACAATTATGTTTCAGAAATATTAATGTACAAATAAATGCTTTCTAATTACTTATTTATGTGAAAATATTAATGATGTAAACAAAACTCGAATTTCACAGATCTGTAAAAATTAATTATAATTTACAATATACATCATCGGTTGCTTAAATCTATCACATAATAGAATATATAACTTTGCCATACAAAAAGTTTCATACAAAATGAGCCCCAACATTGAAATGTTCAAATTTCATAATATAGTTGGATCCCAAATTTGTTATGGTAATATACCTACTAGACCTTGTTGCGTACCGATTTTTAGATTCAAAGCAGAATGATTAATGTATTGGTTAATGGTTTTACAATTATATGTTTTAAAATAGATATTTTTTTGGTCTGAGTATAACTTTTTTTTTTTTTGGCAGATTTCACGTTATAGTAGATACCTATATAGGTTGCTTTTAGAAACGGATGAATAGTATAATTACGGTTCCCTATTAATTTCTTTGATTAATTTTTTTTAATCGTATGTATTTATGATATTAAATTATATTTTGCTTTTACCTATATGATTACATTTTACTTAAACCACCATATAGTCTCGATTTGATACCAATAGAGATTTTTACCTGTTCTCAAAGATTAAGAAATATTTAAACGGGAGTGTTGGACAATGTTTTACTGCAACTAAATTAATGATAAAGTCAAAGAAGCTATATCTATTTGGAATTAAACAAGATAAGATGGCAAAAATGACTTTTAAGTAGGGGATACAAAAACTGATATCTAATTATCAAATATCCGGCGACTATGTCAAAAATAGCTGTTAATATTTATAACCAATTCTTATATTCTTATTTTGTAGAAAAAAAAATCCACGTAGTACATAAATTATTTGAGACTTCGCTCTTGTAGATACAAAATTAGCGATGTTGTCAATTTTAATTTTTCTTATCGTTGTATAATTGCCAATTGATGATGAAATCGATTGAAAACAATATAATTAAAACCATAGCAAACAAAGACTTAACATAACACTCACCTCAACTTAGATGTCATAGCTAGAATTATATTTTATATATATTTAAAACTAATGTTTCAACGATAAAATGTCATAATCGAAAACGATTTTAATACAAGCAATGCTATTATTATACTTAATATTGATATATTAAAGATTTCATTACGAACGGGTATTAAGTAAATGTAATGGCTTTTTGAATGAGTTTTTGCTTGGATAGTGTGATATTGGAAATCGAACAATTGTTTAGTTAAAATCATCTAAAATACATATTAGGCATGTTAGTGCAATCATAAAATTCTTTGTACAATTTCCAGTCATTTAATAAATGCAATAATAGTAATTTTTGGACAAATTTAATTGCAAACATAAATAAATAACTCATAGGTATTTATGTGGTATTCAGTGTCTAAGCATATCATTTTTATTTATAAGGTATTACGTTTACAATGTTTTATTCAAGAAAGAATTTTTTTTAACATACGTATATGTGTTAACAATATTGTTAAAACGTGTGAAATCTTATTGGCGTAGGGGTATGTGCAATTTGATTAAAAACATATGGATGATATAATCACGTACGTTATATAATATACAATGTATTTTATACATGTATTGCGAATAAAAATGCGTGCTAAATATTTACGATTTTGGAAATTTCAATGTGGGACATGGGAACTCGTACATTGGTATAATTATTGACGTAAGCAAGCGCATTATGTACCTACACAGCTATACTGCAGTTTAGTAATACAATATTATATTAAATGGTTTGTTTTAGCATATAAAATAATATGTCAAATTGTGTTTTAGTATTTGAAACGATTATGAGGATAATAAAATAATGTTGCTACATCGTTTTTAATCTGAATATAATAAAAAATAATACTATATTCTATTATTGAATATAAGTAATAACTAATATCTAAGTTATGCCACTTAGGTTGCCTATTACTAAGGTAGTAAAATACCAATACATGAAGTTAATAATTCATGAACAATCTACGAGATAACAAAAGAAAATTATTTAGAACATTCCCGTATAATGAAAATAATATTATTTAAATTACGTAAGTATCGATGTTTAGTAATAGGTACATGAAATCTTGATTGGTATAATAAATAAAATCCACACGATTTTTATCATGATAGTTACACAATGTCATATAAATATATAAATTTAAAAAGGAAATAACTAGAAAACAGATTTTTAGTCACGCTTTTAAAATATTAATAAATAAAGCAAATGACCTTTAAAGTTACTCATGGAAAAAAATTACAATAATAGCTTATTAACATGAACTACGTTCTACCAATAAAATAAAAGGAAAATAAAATCAAACCACTAACTAATTATTATGTTGTTCGATATTAAAAAAAAACTAGAAAAGTTTCTCCGCTGTATAATAGATTTTAAGAGCAACTTTACATCGAGGATGTATGTTCATAATTTTTTGTTATAAGAGATAAATTTGCTTAAAGTGAATTTGATATTTTTAAATTGAAAAAAATTTATGAGGAACCTAGTATTACATTATCAAGCTTTTCGACATAAAACAAACATTTTTCCAACAATCTAAGAAAGAAAAAATTAAAATAACTTTGAAATTTCAAATGCCTTTAAATTGCTTGAAATTAGTCTAAATATTTTGAAAATTGCATTGTATAGAGTCAAATGTACCTAATTTGTACCTAATTTAAATAATAGTGAAATGTCTTAAGTTTCTACAGTTAATATTTTTAAAATAGGAACAACAAAAAACGAAGATTGTTTGTGAAAATCGTTATTTTGATATCTAATATATTTAAAATCTAAAGTTCTCTCTTAAAATACACATGGCTTACAATAAGTATGTGTCTTAAAAAAAATTTTATCAACATAAATCCTAAAAATTCGACAATTTTAAATGTGTATTAATTACTAAAATATAAGTAGTCAATATTTATGGTAAATTATATTATGTCTAAAATAAGCTAATATGAATATTCAGTAACAATTTCAAGTATCTCTGTTAGTTTAGTCGTCGTCCAAGCTTCGCAACCATATATAAGAGTTAGTCTTATAATAGCCATATACAATCTTATTTTCGTTTTCCTAGATAGTAATTTGGACGCAAAGAATTTTTTCAGTGCGTAGGACGCTTTTTGGGCTTTATTTATCTGAATAATTATTTTCTTAGACCAGTCATTCTTTGTGCTTAATGTCGCTCTTAACTTTTTCATAGTTTAAATTTTAGTTCTTGTTAATGCTACATACAATTTTCATGTGGTAGATAAAATAATTAGCTTATTAGAAGCTATTTATGCATTTCAATCCGCATCTTTTCACTACTATGCTTTTTTTCAAAAAACATATTACAAAATACCACAACGCTGTGATGTTAATGGGCCTCGAAATATAAAAAAATATTATATTTTAAAACTCATTTTGATTTTATTTTTAAATTTTTTAATACATTTAAAGAAAGTTCTAAAAGACGAGAATCTGTTGCAAAGGTAAAAGGATTGATTTTGCAGCTTGTAAAGTTTGAAGTTATTGTTATACTTGTTTGTTTAAATGAAATATTAAACACCGTAAATTGTCTATCAATTAACTTACAATCATCTATTTTTAAATAGGAAAATGTACTATGCTAATTAAGTCAACAAAAAACAAATTTCGGATCTACGTGAGGATAAAAATGTCTATAAATTATATGAACAATCATTATTGATGATTGTACAAAATTCAAAGTGTCTAACTATTCCATCAAATAATGATATTACATTAAATAGAATATCTCAAAGCTTAAGTAGAATGATAGATTATTACATGTAATACTTTTACCACCGGCAAAAGACGTACTTTTTTCAAATGAGGAAAAAAACTGAACTTAAAATAATATTTTAGACGTCATATGTATTGAAATAAACAGGTGATTTGATGAGCTTTATGCAGTTTTAGGTATATTAAACATTATGTTATAAATGGAAAATATGTATATTATAGGTTACGAGTACAATAATTATAATTATATTTTGTAAAGTTTTCCAGTATTCAGATAAATAGAAATCTTATATTTTAAAATTGTCTACTTATTTTTTGGTCCACTTTGTCTTAAGTTATTAATTATTAATAAGAATAATTATTGATAATTTTAAAGCTATGGGAGATTAATACAAAAATTGCGATAAGTCCCCATTTCTGTCTATGAATAAAAAGTTTATAGTGGGCCTAACCCAAAAATATTCCTAGCTACATCTCTGCCACTTTTTGTATGTAAATGTATATTTGACTTATTTTTGATATAAAGATTTAAGTTTTATAAATATTTTATAAAAAAAACATCGTTTTAAATAGATTCGCTGGACCTGAAATATTATTTTGATGGTTTTATTTACATAAAATTAGTGTTTGTGTTATCCTCACTGACCACTCGCATTGTTATACTTATTAATACATCGCATACGTGATTTCCGATATTTAAAAAACAATTGTATAATACAAATTATAATTATGTAAATATTATAAAGATATTAAAATAAAAAGGTTTTATTAAATATTATGAATTTTTTTTTTTTAAATGCATATTTTAATAGCATATTTAGTGATTTTTTAAGGCATAAATGCATACATATTTTAAGGTTTTTTTTGGCATGAAGTCCTAGGCACTAAGGTATTGTATTTTATTATTAATGATACTTAATACTGATACTTAACGAGCGAAAAGTAGAAGAGCATACAATAGTCTAGTCGTGCTTAAAATAATCAGTTTAGGTATACCTAATCTATCAAATTACCAGTGTTTGTCGAATTAGCGAATGGTTAGTGTTATAGTTTATAGATAACCTATAGGGCTAGTTATTTACGAGGTAATTACAATTTTCTATTATATAGTCAATATCGATGAAGTTGTCTACGTATCTTTATTATTTATATAAATAACCCGTCACCCAAGTATTATATCATATTTTTTTAATAAAACTATTAATTAAACTTACTTTAATTAATGATTCTACAGTAGGATTATCCATCAAAGTTTTCAAAAATATTATATCAGTCTCTTTCGCCTTTACATGATAATTGATTTCGTCCATATTATCACGAACGTGTTGAAATGCAGCTGTAACAATTAAAATACAAATTATAAAATTAATGATTAAATATTTAAATTATGTATAAATTGTAAATGCATATGAGTATTAATAGTCACAGATAGTATTTATTATATAGTGATGTTGGTGTATTACAAAAAAAAAAAATCGTAGGCATATGACTTTAATCCGAAGGGACAATAATAAATACCTAATCATTAAGTCAAAAAAAAAAATTATATCGCTTCGCTCAAATTAAATATTTTTTCTAAGTTCTCATTACGCAACTATGCAAGTACCTACCTAAAGTATGTACAGCCCATACAGGGTGGGGCAGTGAATAGGCTGTTTTTAAAAATAGGTGTTCTCAATAGTGATGTAAGATAAGAATGCTCTCTAAATATTAATGGTTCAAAAATAATACGTCATTTACTATACAACGTGCTTTTGCGATAAATAATCGTTTTACAAAAATAACGATTATGTTATGTATTATAGTTAAAAGGCTGTTCAGCACCTTAGCTTTAACTTTGTATTAATTTAAAACTAAAACAGTATAATTTAGTACGAAGAAGATAAAAAATATGGTGGTCATCTTGAGGAAATAATTTTTTTTTTAATAATTATGTACTTCATTCTAATTTATTGATAATGTTTATTATGTTAATTTTATAATTGAGCTTTAAAAATTGGCCGTTTTATTGTCCCACTCTATGTACTTTAACAAGGTCGTTTTTGAATATTTCTTAAAGAACTTATTTAAAAAAAAATCATGAAAATTGTAAGTTACACGTGGCTTTTACAAGACCAATTCGAATTAACTAATGCTCAAAATTGTTCTCTGACATTTTACACATTATTATTTGAAAGATTATGATATTATGATGGATATTTTTTAAATAGGTTAATACGGAGTAAACATTAATAGTTAGTGATTATGGATTTTAGGTTTGATTTCGTTATTGGTTCTCAAAATAATTATTGATAAACACCGATTATCTATTAAAGCAAGCTACCACCTGAAAATTAAAAAAATACAAATAACTATAAAATATTTTGCTTACGTCACAAAAATGCTAAAAAATACATAATAAGTGTATGGCGACATTCCGTCATATATCATAGTACATTTAGTGAGTATATGATAAAAAAAAATGGGAAAGTGAGTACACGTGCGTATACTTCTCGTATGATATATCTATAGCTACCCTGAAAATCACAATGCATCACTATGATTATTTATTTACATAGCAACAGTAGACATCTCACGTGAGATAGGTTTTATTTTATCGCTATATATATATATATATATATATATGCTATCTATATCCAGGCACAGATATCTACAGAGAAAATATCTGAGGGGAGGCTACTGCAATTTTATTACAATAAAAATCCAATATACATTGATTATAATATAATATGATAGTATCCAGTAGTAGATCTAGAAGGGGGAGGATGGGGAATCCGTCCCTGCCTTGTGACTACACCTATATAGTAGTTTATAAGTTCAAATTATATCAAATCAAGTGTTTATCATCTTATTAAGCACAAGATGGATATCGAAAAAAGATTTATAAGGAACAAAGCAAATTAAGGTGATTTCATTAGAACCAAAATTCATTCGTGTAAGTATAAAAATTAATATAATTCTATAATTGTCCAGCAAAAAAAAAAAAAAAAAACAATTGCTTTGAAATCTAAACTTTATAGGCTACAATAATGTGCTTTTTAATAAAAGTTACTTTATTTTTTAAATTATTTAACTTCAGATACATTTTTAATTAATAATACATTCATTCTCTTATTAAGCCTGTAATATAGGTCCCAGAGGTACTTGCTACTAAAATCAAAATATAAATATTACAGATAACATTTAAAATTTAGTAGACTATAAAACTGTTTATAGTGTACATAATAATCCAGGTTAACTATAAATTATAAAAAAATTACAGAAAGCTAGTGAACTAAAGCCATGAACTAAGATAAATAAATAGATAATAATTCATGACTGGGATAATATATTATCTTAAATTTCACATCACTCTCAAATATTGTTTTTAGCGTATATGAATAATATGTTGTTTTTATAGATAGCTTAGTTATAAGATGTAACTAATAGTCACTATATTATACAGTTTCACTGCCATCTCTTCAGTTATTACTTATTTATCGTTTATAGCAATTTTAAAATATAGAAAATTGATTAAAACGCTACTTAAAGGTTTAACGTTAAGGTTATATCTTTCTTTTTATGATTATTGTGTAGGAGGTACATACTATATTGATACTTTTTTTTAAGATTAGTTCATTAAAACTAAGAAAATGAATTTGATGCACATACAAAATAGACTTAATCACTAATCACAAAACACACTAATAGCTAATGAGAGTGTCTGAGACTTTATATTACAGTATTATACCTTTACGGTGTACTTATACCTATAACACCTGTGTTAAATATAGTCACAGAAACACTTAAGTGTTATCTGTAAGTAATTATTGTTATTTGAAAAAAATGTTTGTACAAGAATAATAAGTAATAATCGTATTCATATGACGTTAAGAAACAATATTTGTATTAACTAGGATAGGCTTTTAACTACGGTTATATGCATGCGTAAACGTAATAATATTATGTAGATTGTAATTTGTAGATACCGTCAATCCAGATGACTGGAAATATTATTTGTGCTTTGTTTGAAAATGGCGTTTAATTTTATTCTGGATAAGAGAAATAAGATTCTATCACAATAATCATTTTTCAAAAAGTTCATTTGTTCCAACAGCATTTCGTCCTCATAAAAAAATGTATTATCTATTTATCTCATACGAATACGACGTGTGATTCAACTCAAATGTAAAAAAATACCGATTTTTTCAACGCGTAAATTAAAATCTACTGAAGAAGTGATGTCGTAGTTTGACATCAAAGTACCTTTTGTTATTTTTTAATGAGTCTATACTGACCATATTATGTTGTTAGTGAAAATCTTCATTAAATAGGATTTGGAAATAGAACTTTTGAATTTTTGACGATTTTTGGAGATTCTTTTTATTTTGTAAAATATGTCGATAAAGTTAAGTTTTAAGGTTTAAAAATTATTTTTTACTAACCATGAGCAGAAACTGTATTTTATAAAAAAAAAGTATTGTTTAAAAGTGAATAATTAAAAAAAAATACTAAATTATTCAGTATAAATCTATAACACGTATATTAATATATCTATTAAATTAATATAAAAACAGTGAAAATATGGTTTTTAACATTTAAGTTTTTTTTTTAAATAACTGTTGTGGTCCAAGTGGTCTTCCGCAACCTGTATTTAAAAAAAACAGATATTCCAACAGTCAACCAAAATCTCGAATGACTTGAAACAAGCACATTTTATTTTATTTTTTACCTTAATTTATTTGAAATTTTTTTGCTCAATCTATTCCTCGAAATTCTGTGACACCATGTGATTGTTTACAACATTTAATTACCAGTAGTTAATATTTTAGAGATGTTTATAAATCATCCCAAATCATCCGAATTGACAGTAGTTTATAATCCATTAGGCGACGATTAACCTAATAATTATTAATTAGTCTACAAAATATATCAATTTGTTGCACCAAAAATACGAATACACAAAGTCTGCGATTCCTAAACTATAATAATTATGCAGTGTGATTCAAAATAGATAAAAATGTTTGATATGAAAGTTTTTCGATTTAGAAATATCTAAAATGATATTTTGTACATTTTATAATTTTTTACAATATTTTAGGAGGGTTTTTGGCGGTCAACTTTAAAAATTCATAAAAACTTTATATACCACTCAAGCATAGAGTTTTGCGTTGATTAATATTGTCCAAGTACTAAATTGTATTTAAAAAATGTCTTCATATTATTTTTGCAAAAAAGTATAGGTTTCCAATTGAGTTTCTAAAGTTGACCCCTAAAGCACCCTTAATACATTGTAAAAAACTATAAAATTTACAAATAATTTTAGACGTTTCTAAATCAAAAAACTTCTGTACTATACATTTTTCTGTATTTTGAATATTTATGTGATAAAATGGCTCTAATATAAATTTTAAATCACCCTGCAGTATACGTAGTACGAAGTACGATATTTTCGTCTAAACGTCGATAATGGTTATTGATTATTATTTATTATTATTGTTATTTTGTTGCAATCTTGCGAAAAACCCGACTGCCTTTTGTTAAAGAGACCAGAAAATCATTTCTTTTTAGTTTTTATAATTGTGTTTAAGGCTTTGACCTTTACAACCGACATATTATATAATACACAGGAGATATTGTCATTGGCTCTATATATTCATTTTATGTGGGTAATTAAGTAAGGATTTATTTATTTGCGTAAAAAATAGTAAAATCTGAAATAAAAATGTTGTGATAAAATAAACAGTCAAATTGTGAATTCAATATTAGATTAATAATAGGTTATAAAAATCTAAAAAATGTTTTATTAATTTTGTATACCCACAAAGAAACGAAATAGATTATGTTTAATACGACGTTATGTCAACGTACGACTATATTATGCTTGTCTGTCTCAGTAATACGTTATGGTTATATAATTCAAACACCCACGTTCATTAAATTTTGTACGTTATCCGATACATTTTTGATACATTAACGACTTACGTAAAATAAAAAATAATATAATTTTTTTATAATTAAACTGATTATTTTTTTTTTATATATACTCGTATATTTCATTATGGTTTTAGGTGTACAAGATCTGATCGTTGCTCGCCTGCTAACATTGAAACTAAAACTGTTATTGCAATAAAAGTTCATACCTTAAAAGTTTAAATTTACTCGAAACAGCCGAAAATAAAAGTAAATGCACCTATCTAAAATTCGTGCGTTTCAATAATACACACTAGCCAAGTCTGTAAATATTATATTGGGTTCCTCGTGACAAGAAACATAGGTACCTCTCCTCCCAGCTAAGTCCCAGTACCCAGAAAGAATTTGGAAATCGTGATATTTTTAAAATATTAGTATCTTCCTAATGTTGTTCGCGGGGAGCTGCTGTGGAGATCCTATATGTTCATAAGCGCGCATTCATGAGACAATATTGTACATATTTTCTGTTTAAAAACAATACCGTTGTCGTGGATCTTGAGCGACGTAACGTGATCGACGCTGGCCATGCTGGCCAACAGTTCGCGTCGGTCCGACTTGTTCCTGACGAAAAACACCATCTCGCACGAATATTACTAATTGCACAATAATATCGGACGGGGCCCCGCCGAAACGTCGGTCGTAAGTTGTGAACGACACCTGCGGCGGCGGCGTATGCGTTATGCGCGCCACGGCGAACGTGCACCGACTACCTTCTGGTTACTGCCTACGACCGGACTTGCGCCCGAACACGGCGGCGGCGGCGATGAACAACAACCGAACCGAACCGAAAAGCGACCGTGCGCGTACCGGGGTGCGTGCGTGTGCGCACCGCGTATAGACGTGGTCGAGCGTCGTCGCCGTCACCGGTTGTGCGTGTGCGGTGGCTGGTTGAGCGGCGGGCAACAGAAAACCGGTGAAAACGAGCGCCGCGCCGCTACCCGCACAGGACTTGTCCGCAGTAGTTGACCGCCTCAGCCGGTTTGGCGGGATCTGAACGGCCGCCGCTGAATGCCGATCGTTTCTCGAGAGACTCGGGCGTCGCGACGCGCACGCGGGTTTCCCACTAGCACGCCCGCGGCTCAGAGAAAGGATCGAGGCGGGCCCGCCGTTGTCCGAACGACCGTATAATATTTTTAACAGGATTTTAACGAAACGTTTTCTTCAATGAAATTCGCACTGGTCGAGTACAATTTCGATAATTATTCCGATTGGTTACCTATTAGATACCTTCTAAAGTCGACGCCGCTTGTAAGATTTACATTGAGACCAGCACAAATTAAGTCTTATAAAATCGATTGAAACTCATAGGCGAAGTGGAAAAAAAAGGAACATAAATCGTATTTAATTATTAACCTTATTTTGTTACTTACTTTTCCTATTACATATTAGATATTATTAAATAATTATAAGTATATAGTATATACATAAATATTATTAATTCAATACACATACCTACGTATTAATTTCCGTGTAGATTTTAAATTTTTATAAATTTGAAATATCATAAAATTTGTTGTACTGCATAATAGACATATGGCATTATTCGAAACCAGTAATAAGTAATAACCAAAACAGAAGTTTATTTTTTACGACTTTTCTAACGAAATTTGAATTTTATTACCGAAAGGGTGAGTCTTATATGACCGATTTTTTTATAATGAATTTGGATACGTCCGGATTGTTTTAGGTGATTTTGAGTCTAATAAGCGATTAAACCTTATATCCGCGAGTCTTATAAGCGGCGTCCATTGTTTTTGGTTGACATTTACGGAAACGAATGAAAACAATTTATACTTAGGCATACTCTTAAATAAAAAAACCATATACTACAAATAGTTCTGAACCCAATGGAATAAAATGTATTTGAATTAACATCGAAAAATATTTCCGAATTGTTTGTACGTTCATTTACTATTTTTTTTTATGCATCATATGGTTTTATAATCTATAGTAACTTTTTGTTGTTTACTACATGTTGTGTATCACTCATATAAAATTAATATTACTGTAAAATATTTTTTAATTTTTATAAGAACATTAACTAATAAGTTGTACTTTTACTTAAAATATTTTGGTTATTTTTGAATTATTTATTGACATTTGAAATGCACGACTATTTTTTAGATTTTGTCAATTTATGTTAATACGTTTTTTTCTGTCAAAAAGCTTGACATCTGACAAGATTTTTCATTAAAGCAATTTAAAAATTTAAAAATACATTCTTAGGCAAAATTTTCTTATGACTGTTTGAAGTTCTAATTTTGATAAAATTAAATATTTAGAGAAAAGTTACAAAATTGTTTTTAGGCTGAACACACCGACGTTTTTCTGGATTCAAATAATTTTACATAACTTAAGAGATATTCTGACAAGTAAAAATTGTTTGCGTTTATTTGCACCTGTGCTAAACTGTTGACCTTTTCTAGGGACTATAAAAAAGTAGTAATGAAGATCATATTTAGGTAATATATTTTAGGTATAGTGATTTGTTTGAGTTGTTGTGATAAAAAGGAACATTAAATCTAACTAAAAATGAATCTAAGCTATACTTATTAGAATACATTTATCAGAAATACACCTTTAAAGAAAATTGCAAATAATACTATAATAAAATCTAAACTGTGTAATTTTTGTATAATTTTAAATAAAAAATAATTAAAAATTTTAGAAATTAAAATAAGTTCGTCCAAAAAGAAGATGAATATAGCTTAAAACTAATTAAAATTTTTTATCTAAAATTGCACGTGAAAATGTTGGATGTCCTGTTAAAATATATTCAACGAATGAGCTTTGAAAAGGCGAAGGAAAAAGGAACAGCCTCTAGTAAATTTATATTCTTCTTCCGAAATAGTTTATGCAATGTCAACGAAATTACAAATATTTGGTAAAAGAAGTACCACGCCAATAAGTGTTTATCTATTCAGTTTTTTGTTCAAAATTTAGTTTTTTAAACTTCGTAGTTTTGTTATTATAAATTATAATATATTATTAACACTATCATCGCTGCCGGACCGGAAACAACAAGTAAAATAAAAATAAATTGTCTGCAGTCAACAAACAGTATCGTCGTCATATGCAGAGATGTAATCTAAACCTGATATCGTACCGGTGTTCTCATTTTTCTGTTTTAAACTGTCCGCTAGTTCTTTTGAAACCGTTAACGTACACTGCACAAGTATAATATTAAGCAACAATATGTGCGTGTGACTGTGGCATCAATATCACAGTGATGATTTAAGACATTATATATTTATATATTATTTACGAATAGAAAAAGCTCGGAGCTAGAGTTCGGATAGAAAGTATCTTTGTGGCTCAAAACATTGCAAGCCACAATAAATAAAATATTTATATTCATTTTTTTAAAATAATTTTTAAAAATCTGGTTGGTTTATGATTTGATTTTAATCAAAAATTTGTTTTGCCGCCAGTATATCTACGATTTTTATTAATTTTTTTTCCTAATTATTTTGAAAAATATAAAAAGATAAAATAGTAAAGGGGAAGCTATAAATAATAGTCATATACTACATTGAAAAAGCTGCATTAAAATATTCGCACTAAGTCATGAACTATAGGTTAATGATGTTTATATTAATTAACTTGCTGTTCTTACCTAATACAGATATATGTCCAATATATTTGGACTATAGTTTGATATTGAAATCCGAAATTGTATACACTATACTTTGTTCAGCGTGAGAATACGCCGCTTTTGCGTATCCCCTTGTGCCATTTTGACACCAAAACAGGTCTCCTATGTCAGGGTGCCCTGTGACGTATACATAATTTTTATATGAGGGAGAGATCAGTTGCAAAAATATTATCGCTAAAGGAACATTTTTAAACCTAGGTGCCTGCACATTAAAATAATAAAAAGCCTATGGAAAGGAGTCCTCACTTTCAATCCTCACATCCTCTTCCTTGTATATACCCCTGAGGGTGCCGCGTGGGGATGCGTATAATTTTCATCGATACGCGACGTGTTCTCTCGCTGAACAGAGTTTAGACATTTTTAATGTGGATATAAATCGGCCACGTTTCCCGTTTTGCAAGCCTATATATTATTTTATCTGAAAATTATATTGAGGGAAAATTTTCAGAATTAATAGAATATTAATAAGTTAAATTCAATTCACTAACCCATTAAAAAAACTGTCTTTCTGTGCAATCCCTGACAATCCCCAAAGAAGATTGAAACGCTCTTGGCCTAGAGATTTGCTGGCTTGACCTGTCGGGTGGTACTACTGAGTACCTTCCCACTTTGTTATATTCACCACCATTTCACTCAAGAAAATTATTTATTGTATAAAATAATGTATAGCTTGTAATTATTCTTTTAAAAAATAAAAAAAAAATTCAATTTGAATAATCTAATTAGACATAAATTAGACATAGGTTTAATAAATATCGATAATATAAAATATACACATTTATTGAAATAATTCTTAATATAAAGTTTATAAATCGAAAGAAAAATAAACGATTAATTTTAATACCCAATAAAAGTCTCATTATAATTATATGATTATTATTTATTACATTTAATTTCATAAATATCATTATGATTCAAATGCTTATTAAAAAGACAATTTTTTTATCGGTTTTTCCTATTATTTAATCATACCTAGTCAAAACAACATGAATTATATACATTTTTAGTTCAGTTATAAGTTAAAATTTTAAATGTTATATAGTGAAAACTAGTTCAATATAGGTAACGTTTTTTCAAAAAATATATATATAGTAGGTACGTTAAACGTAGGTTATATGTATACTTACTTATTAGTTTATTACTTATTTAGCAATAAAATATTATAGAATTTTTGAACTCTGCTAAGATAAAATATTGTTTTTTTTTAATATACTAATCATCAGTAATTACCGCTATTAATATAATCACTAAAACGTTTATAAAATACCTACAATAAATAAATAATCAGCAAAACATTTTATTTTTTAGAATCATTATTTTTTCTGAATTAAAACAAATTAAACAAAATATTGATTTTATTAAAAAAATAAAAACAATGTATGTGAATCATATTTAAAAAGATTATCTGGAATATCTACGTTTTATTTTAAATTTAAATAAACTTATTAGAATTATAGATGTACATTGTACAAACATATTTTGATAATTCTGATTATTCTTGAAAAATTACAATGCAATCAATTTAGGATTACATATTATAATACAGCTACGCCCACTTTTGAAAGAGTGATATTAAAAAAAAACTTTTTCTTCAATATTTACATTTATGTTACGTACACCTATATCAATAAACTGTATTATTTTTCTACAAGAATAACTAATAAGTACCTGATAAGCCTTGTTATCTAAGCTATTGACCATTGGATTATAATGTTTCTTGTAATATTTTCATTAGGCACTATGTTATACTATGTTTATTTTACTAATTCTTTAATAAATATAGAGTATATAAAAAAATATTTGTTCTATTTTCGTGAAAACCAAAAAATGTATTAGGTATTTATTATCATTTTAATATTTAAAAGCGGATATTCATGAATAATGAATTCATTATATTTTGATAAATATATGTAAATAAGTTTTATTTAATTAAATATATGTTTTAGGAATAATTTACATTTTACAGCTACTATAATAGTGATTGACCTATACAAACACGTTCAGTGGTTCACAAATATCGGTGAGAATTTTTGGCGGAAACATTTAAAAGGGTATATGGCGTGTAACAAGTAGGCGGAAATGAATGGGTTATATTAGTATATTATTATAATAGCAATATGTGCAATTGTATTTCATATCTATATGGATACCCGGCTACCTATACATCAGTCATTATATTATTTACATAACACAAATTATTATGAATAATATATGGGTAATGATTTGAGTACATTTTATCGATAATTTTACTTGTTACAGCAATAGTAAATATTAAAATTAAAAAAGGTGGACAAGTGGGTACCGCTCTGATATATCCACCAGTAGAGGTTAATGTAATGAATGTGTTAAATTTGATATAAAATTATTGTATACAAAAAACGATTTTGAGTGAAGATAGTCTAGCGGTCTATATTATACTCATAGTATATTTTATGATAATATTATTATTATTAATGTAATTTATTTTTCTATTCATAATACAGTAGGTTAAATTAATTATTGCGTGTATAAAATAAAATAATACATTATCTACTTTAAATATTTTAAGAACTCACAATTAATATTTTTAAATTACAACAAACTAAAATCATTATTTTTTGTTTAAATATTTAATTTCATCCAAATTTTAACATAAAACATAAACAAAAGAAAATCGTGTTTATAAATTATTTAATTTTTTTGATTACAGTATGAACTATTTATGAGAAACTTTGTTTTACATTTTCAATTTTTAGCTACAAAAAATTGAACATTTTATGAATTTCTAACTGCAAAATAATTTAAAAATTTTCGAAATTTTAATGAATAATATCAAAATTTGTAGTTTAAATGCTTATACAAAACATTATGACTATGTATCTTTAATATTTTTAGTTTGTTATATATTAAAATAGCTGGTGAGAATGAATCTTAAAAGATTTTCAAAATTTTTGACAGCGGAATTTATAGATATATGAATGTGTATATATTTCTATATTTCTAGAAAAAAAAAACATTTTAAAAAGGCTATTGTGTATAAAAAATGATAAAATAAAACATATGGTGTAAATTTCAAGTATTACCAGGTACTATTTTTTTTTTTTTGAGTTATAATAAAATAAGAAATTTGTTCCATGAGAAATCGTTAGCTTACGATAAAAAATATAATATAAATATAAATATATGTACGTAGGTACATAAAAATTAGTTTGACTTTCGGGTATTTTTTTTTTATTAAAAGTAGAAAAACTTGTGCGGAATCTTGTATTAAATTTTCAATTTTTAAGTTTAAAAAGAAAAATTTGTATGCATTTCTAACTCTAAGTAATTTTCAAATTTTCGTGATTTTGACGAATTTTGACAAAATTCTAACTTCAGACGCTTGTTAAAAAGTATTGCGAATTTACGTTTAATGTTTTTTTTTAATAATACTTATAAAAACTTATGAGGAACTTAGTATTAAATTTTCAAATTTTGACAGTACGAAAATTTTTTATCGAAAATAATAAAAAAATTGAAGAGTGATTATGCTTACAAATAATTGAAAACGAATAAAAATAAATTGACAATTTTATGTTGTACAGAAAATGCAAATATAAACCTCGATGAAAATTCCATGTAGGTATGTACTGCTATTATTTGTTGTGTTACAATAAAAAAAATTGTTATAAAAATTTTATGAAAAATTGGCTTTGCAAAATAATTACCGTTTTTCCTAATTTTAGTTTTTAAACGGAGCAAGGAATGTATTAATTTTACTACATTGTGAGTTTTTTTTTGTGTCTATCATTATGTTTTAATGCAGTAAAAGTGCTCTGATTTTCTTTAACAGTATCTTTCTGATAGGAAAGTAAATCTAGTTGGTACTTGGGGGGGAGGGTCAAAAGTAAAAAATCCTTAGTTTTTAAATGTGTCGGAAAAAAACAAAAAAAAAATTAAGAAAAAACGGGAATTTTTTCGTAAAGTAAATTTTTGACAAAATCAATTTTTATTTTTAGTATAACAAAAGAAATAATAATTTATTTTATGTAGACACATGAAATGTTTACCAAATATTTAAATAAGCATTTTTTATACAGCATAAAATTTTCAATATATTTTGATTTTTTTTTTTTTGAACTACTTATATAAGCATAATGCATTTTTGGTTTATTTTTATTTTATTTTTTATTATTGTCGATAAAATGTTTTTCAATCAATCAAAAAACATAAAAATTTTATACAAGATTCTTCATAACTTGTTGTAAGTTAAATTAAAAATAAAGTTAATCATAGTCTTTAACAGTTTTTAATAAGCGTCTAAAATTAATACGTCGACAAAATACATAAAAATCACGAAAATTTGCAGATTTTTGATTAGGAAATTCATAAAAAATGTTTTATTTAAATTTAACACAAGATTCTCTATAAGTTTTTCTACTTAAAAAAAATCTACCAGGAAGTCAAAATAACTTTTTATGTGCATTTGAAATTAGACATTGAATATTCACCCAATTTCTCAGGGAACGATTTTATTATTTTGATGCAATTCAAAAACGAATAACCGTAGACATTTTAAATTTTCACTAAATGTTGAGATTATTAAAATAATATTAATAAAATAATAATTTTATATAAATTAAAATTTTTAAGCTAATTGTAAGTCTAAAAATTTTTCGGTTTTTTAAAATGTTTTTTTTATAAATATCAATGCTTAAAAATTGTATACAAAATTCCTTATAAATTATCGAAATAGCAGGTCAAAAATATTAAAAATACATAGGAACAATATTTTTTTATAAGCATTTAAACTTTAAATTTTGACCAAAATTTATCATCGAACATTTGTAAATTGTTTTGTAATTAACAATTTATAAAATGTTCAGTTTTTATAGCTAAGAATTGAAAATTTAAAACAAGATTTTTTTTAATGAATGAAAATGTAACCAAAAAATCAAAAAAAATATATTAAAAAAATAATTTTATATAGACATTTTAAGTTAAAATTTGGACATGAAAATATCGAACATTTGCAAATTATGTTAAAGTTAAAAATGTATAAAATGATCAACTTTTATAGCCAAGGATTGAAAACAAGGTTTTTCGTAAATATTTAATAGTGTAACCAAAAAATCAAAAAAAAAAAAACGTTTTTATAGACATTTGAAGTTCAAATTTGGACAAAATTAGATATTAAATGGAGAATGACAATGTTAGTTATTTTGTTAATTTAAAAACATTTTTTGTAAGTGCTTGAAACTTTTAAAATATATTATAATTTTTTATACACTCAATAACATATTCAAATGCAATGTTTTCTGTAAAAATTAATTTAACCTACTGTATTATTAATAGTAAAATTAATAAAAAGTTTTAATAGAAATAATATTTTAAAATACACTTAGTTATGTAGGCTGATAGATCGTCTTCGTCCAAAATTATTTTTTGTATAAAATAATTTATATCATTGATTTTAATTTAACACATGCATGAAAGTGATCCACTCGATCGTACTGTACAGCAGAGCGGTACTCACTTGCTGGCTTTTTTTTATTGTATTTAACTATTTAGATAGTTAGATAACTAATAATAATTACTAAACAAAAACTAATAAAACCGATACCTCATTATTATTAATAAGAAAATGTTATTATTAACAATATTAATATTTGATTGTTTATTAGTTTTTTTTTTTTTATTAACTTATTTTCTTTTGCGTAAGACAATGTGTATTTATTAATGTGGTCCATAATATATTATTTCACATAGACAGTGCTGTGCGCTGGTGTAAAAGCCAATACGTTTTATGCTTCACATTGCTTTCTCGATTGCCATTCTGCAAAGCATATTATTATCCATAGCAGTGACTCAAACAGTTAAACCAAATTACATTGAACGCAATAGTCAGTATTTTATTTATATGGACATTTATAATAAAACGATACACAAAAAAAATGGCACAGCGAAATGCTATCGTTGCCAGTTTCATAATTATTACTGAATGCACAATTAATGTGACCAACTTAAAACAATTTTTGAGCATAATTGTAATTAAAAACAATTATAATCGGACAAATGTCGTATAATGTGTCCATTAACGTATATTAAGTTTAATAAAATAGTTTAAAATCTAAATAAATTAGTATTTTTTTTTTCTTACAATTAATAAAAGTATTCCTATAGAGCTATAATCGATATTACGATATATATATATATTATATCGTATATTATGTGAAACTAAATTATTCCCTAACCCCTATATATTTTCAAATATGCAATAAAAACTGTTTCTTATAAATTCTGTGTTTAATGAATCATATTCATTTTTCAATCATATCAAATTTAATAAAAATAATGGATACGCAAAACATAAAAATTCAAACTACGAATAATAAATAATTAAGATAATTTTAAATTGTTCTATTCTTTGATTGATCGTGGTCCATTTTAAAAATCCCGTTTTTATTTCTCCCATTTTTAGATATTAAAATGTATGAAATTTTTGAGTTTTTTCGATTAATATTTATAAAAATGTACAAATAATATTAGGTTTCTCAATTTATTATAATAGCAGTTAAAAATATCAAAAATCCTTAGTGATATTTTTTTTTTGTAAGCATTAAAAGTTTAAATTTTGACAAAATTGGATATTTAATCAAAAACGAACGATTCTTCCAATCACAATTTACTTTAGTTATTTTTTGTATTTTAAAAAATATTATCTGTAAAAACTTAAAATATTCCACTATTACTTTAATTGTAATTTTCTATACAAACAATAACATTTTCAAAATGTTTAGATACATTTTTAACTATTTATAGACATTTGAAATGTTTGAATATTTTAGTTTTTTTTTAATATAGAAAATAGATGGGCACAAATAGATTTTTTTATAGATAAGCATTTGGATTTTATGTTTTAACAAATTTTTAAACGATCATTTTTAAATTTATTTGTAGTTAAAAATGTATAAAATTTTAAATTTTAATATCTAATGGTTGAAAATATATTACAAAATTCTTCATAAATTGTTTTAACTGAAACTAAAAATCTTGTAAATTCGCATTTTTTTTTTTTTTAAATTAGATTTTAATTTGTTTGTTATAGGTACTTGCCTAGTTAATCTAGTTAAATTAAAAATAATAATATTAAAAATATTAAATATAACTTTCTTTTAATATCAGAATTATCCTATTTTTTTTTTTTTATTGATCTTGAAATAACATTTCTGCTTCGACAACTAAGGCTATTAGCATTAGCTATTAGCTAATTTAAATTATAATAATTTGTAATTTAATATAAGCATAATTTATATAGTCGAATACGTAAATAAGCTGGTACAAAATTAAGTGTTATTATTTTTTATTTATGAATTTCTTGTATTTAAGTTTTATAATCTGAAAAATGATTGGATAACTATACAATTATATTTAAGATTATTGAAAGGAGTTCATCTAAATCCCGTATCGAGAACATTTATAACAACTGCAAGTCATTCCTGTCAATAATTATGTTTTTATATTTTTATGTGTTAAATTATAATTGTGATTAAAAATCTAGGTTTTGTCTTTGAGTACTTTACTATTAATAAAGTAATTTTTATGACGGCTTAAATAAACAAATTAAGTAAATATTTCTATATTAAATAAATTAATATAAGTTTTATATAATTATTGTTGATGGTGATGTTTTGATTATTATTATATGATAGGTAATTTCGAATATTTAAACTTCTCTTAAAAATATTGTTAACTTAAGGAAAATAATTGGTACCAGTAAGTATCTATAAGTTTGGAAATTATTGCTTTTTTAGAAACAAGAAGAATAAGAAATTCAAAATATTACTTAAGTACAAAATATATTAATAATGATTTATATATTATATTATAGGTATATTTTTTTCAGCGATAAAGATAACTTACACCTATAATTCTAAAATTAATCATAAACTTGTAAATTTAAAAATTATAATACACAATTATTTTAAATTATAATTCATTTTTTCAATATTTATAATTTTTTCTTTTCCGCGCGTAAATTGAATAGGTAATGTAAATAAATAATTAAAATACAAACACAGCTTTCAATTATACTTTTAAAGTTTTAACATGTTTTAAAAATAACCACAAGCTGAAACACACATATAAACATACGCATAACTAACTATAATATTGTAAAGTAAAATATTAAAACCAGGTCAACATTTAAAATCATAACCAAATAGTAGATACCTTTAGTATTAATATTAGCCGGGCCGGGAGTTGGAATAATAAATACTAAAATGGTTGTATGTCAGGTTATAAACGTGTTAAAATATTATAAATATAACTATAATTAATCACGCATTGTAATGTAAAATCGTATATCATTTCAATGAATTTCGACATCAATACACCTATAATAGTCAAACTATATTCTTTTTTTTTTTTTTTTACAACAATACCACTGAAATGGGCGATCCACTGGGACTGGGATTGAGAGTTTTTATGTTATAAGTAATGGAGAATCAGTGTAGATACTTAAAAATCAATCTAGCTAGAGTTTTACAATTTACTAGCCTAAAAGTGGCAGATTTTATTATAAGCATGTATGATTTTACTAGGTTTATATTTTCACGGGTTTTGGACTGCTTTTTTTTTAAAAATATTGATTATTAAATCCTAAAGAAAAACCCACTGAGAAACCTATTCATATCTCTATACCAAATATTGTTAACACCTTTTTAGCTTTTTACTACCCCGATGAGTATTGTAGTATGGCTTCATATAAGGTATCACATGTTAAGTAATGTACAAGTAAATATTTGAAAACACAGGTCACGCGTCGTCATAAATATATACCTACGGTTGAATGACCGTATTCATGTAACGTATGCTACACACAATAAATTACTTGTATATGATATTGATCAAGTATTTTAAGCCACATAAATACATTATTCACATGAGTAAAATTTCATTTATTCAATTATTCAAAGATACTGTTTTTATAATTTACGCAATTCTTCAAGTTGATGTATGGTCAGAAATAGAAAATTGAAATACAATATAAGTAGGTAGGTACATATAATACGTATAATAAGTATTAGATATATTATCAGAGAACATAATAGTATAATCATCTCAGTTCCAAATATTTTGTATAGGTACAGTTAAAACGTAATACAATTAACTTTGTAATAAAAAAAAAAATTAATGCATTTTTAAAAACTATATAAACTAAATCAACTTTCCTTAGAAACAGCTAGTTTCAGAAACTACTGGACCATTTTCAATAAAAGTTTTACTATTAAATTACTCGAGACTTGGAGTATGTATGGCTTATTTTTCAACCTCTAGCTAGCTAAAGGGTAGCTCACACATAAATTTAGTTTTTGGCTTACGAAAAAATAACATAGTTTTGTTTATTTATATGGTTGCCATTGGTTGCATATTATATTACTATTATAATTAATAGAAATACTTATGGCATAAACATTTTTTTACAAATATATTTATAAAAAAAACAAATCTTTGGCACAGACAGCTAATATAAAGAGAATAATATTAAAACATCAGATTGATAATTATAATATTAAACAAAACTGTACTCTTATAATAATGAAATACTTTAATTATATAAACGTATTAGATTTAGGGGAGGCAGAGGTAAGGATTTGTAATCTATATGGTACGCTATGATGGACTTCCACAATTCAACAAAAAATAAAAGTATTATAAGAATAATCAGAATAAAAATATATTGAACTAGTTTAATAGTTTCTCATAAATTATTCTTATTGAAACCTAAAAATCTCAAAAATATAAATTCAAAATATTTAGAAAAATTTAAAACTATTTATACCCTGAAACTATTCAAACCGTTTTACGGTAAGTCGGTAATGAGTAATGATTTATACCATTTACTTTAAGTTATTAACTGTTAGGTAATAATATTAAATGAAAGATAAATAATAATTAAGTACCTACCCATATAATATATATTTTAGGCATGGGATTTGTTTTTGGAAAAAATTAGTTCAACTTACCTTATTAATTATAGAAAAGCAAATTACTAATAGTAATATTAATATATACGTAATAAAATATATTCTAAATATCTTTAGAAATATAGGCTAACAGACCGTCTCCGCTCAGAATCGTTTTTCATCATATTAACAATGATTTATTATTGAATTATTCTAGCAGCAGAGAGACTTTTCCGAGTGGCTTTGATTGGGGTTGATTATCGGTTACTTTTATTCACGTCATTCACCCAAGGTCCTAAAATGACGTCTCTGTCCCAGATATATTATATATTCAATAAAATAATAAAATAATTTGTTATTATCCTACGAAAATGTCCCACCAACATAGTAGTAGTTGATTATATTATATTATTTAGGTATATATTTTTGTTGGTACCTACTTACCCAGTTTGTTCCTGCAGTGGCGGTCGAACGATGCGACTACTCGGGGAAAGACCATTACGTACTCAGCGGAGAACGACTTGAATATTCGCCCGTCGGCACCTTCGTTTCGGAAAACAAAACGGATTTAAATATTAATAACAATAGCAATATAACGACGATGAAAAAGCGAATCACATGCACGGCGGCGGCAGCCCGTGGTTGTGGCGGTTGTACGGATTCCGCACGACGAAGGCGGCCAGAACATTAATAAATTATAATAATGATGATAATATAATATTACTGCGGCGGCGTCACCCGACACTTTTCGGCTGTGTTCGTCGTCGTCAACCCTCTGTGCGAGCGAATAACAATAATATAATATTCATGAGTTAAAACCGTATCACTATCGTGCGCGTGCAGTGTGAGCTGCTATTACACTACTACTGCTATAGTCTCTGTACCTTCTACACTTTGTATTATTATAATACGTATTCTTCTTCTTCTTCTTCTTCTTCTTCTTCTTCTTTTCATTATTTATAAGCAATTTTTTTACGCATCCCAGAAAAACGACGACGGTCCGAACGCGCGGCTACGGCTAATGCCTATATACCGACACTAATAGGTAAATAAGTCTGGCAACTACGCGATGAACCTATATACATAAATATATTGTGTGATTCGTTTAACTGGCTACGCTTATTTTACAAATAGATTTTTGTAGATTTAAAAAAAAAAAAATGATTTTTGATAATATTTGTCAATACGATGAACACAATGCCACATTTTTACAAAAACAAAAAATTGTTTACTATTTTTTTCAGTTTTTTTTTGATTTAATGAAAACCCATATTTTTAATTTCAGATGCGAAATATTTTTGTTTTATTTTATTCTACTAATTTTGACGTATTGAACATTGGAAGAAGAAGTTTATAAATGTATTCTGCTTCTGATTATGATATCTAAAATATAGTTTGTTATTAAAAACAATTTATAAAACCTATACTTAAACCACTATGATAAAAAATGGCAGAAAATTATGTTTTTTTGTAAAAGGTTATTATAATTTATTACTTATAAATACTTTAAAGTTTAAACTGTGCAACAATAATTGCCATTGATAATTATAGTTTTGTTACCTATGTAAACAAATCACCCTGTAGTCGTTATAAGCAAAGGCAAGTCAAAATATCATCGTCCCGTGTAACTTACGCATTATAATAACATAATAATAATCATACTATGACGACAATTGTGGTAAATACACACACACACACACACACACAAGTATAATAAAGTGGAGGCACGACTCACGGGTGTACAGAGTGGGCTGTTGTCATTTTCTTATGACGCTGTCGTGTAAGAAAATATAACATTATAAGTTAACCTATATAAGTAGTCGCCATAGGTAAGACCGATGACGATGGTGGATGATACTTATAATAAGGCAAACCGTTTCCGCGACGAATAGATTTCCAACTCTGTTTTGTAATATGTAGGAACCCCGCAATGCATTCTGTTCGACATTGGTCGTGGCAAAAAAGTTAGAATATTGGTGATGACGTTAGGAAGTGATTTCCATAGTGAAACTGTACTCATATATTATATATTACATAGTAAAAGGTAATAAATAATACCTAATACGCAATACACACCTAATGCCCTAATGGTTAATATAGTATAATATAGAATATGGTTTCATTACGTGAGAAGCACTCTAGTTTATCAAAAATTCAAAAATGTGTTTTTGTTAATTATTAGATAAAAACTTAACGATATGTTATAAGTTATAACAACAAAGAATAAATAATATAATCTTTCTGGTTAAAACCTATTGACTGAAAAAATCGTCATGGTGAACGGTATAATAAATTGTTCATGCAGCATATTATTAAATTGATATCATCATCGCTGCATTTTTAACTCAGAAATTGTGTATTACCACATATATTTTTCAATAATTAATATTTATATCTTCCTAAAAATTATTAACCTGACTATATTTATGAATTTAAAAAATTACCCTTTCTGAATAGCAGACGAAATTTTGGTGACCAAGAGTGTCCGCTATTCGGAGGTTTCGCTGTATTGATAGGATAGACTCGACAGTGAAATAAAGCAATAAGTAATTTTAATAAGTGATAGAAAATAGTTAATCCTATGGCTACACCCGATTGTGTAAACGGTGGCAGTTAGTACTCGTTTGAGTAGTAAAAATATATGCTGTAATGCATACTTATGTGGATGACGTGTCTTGAGATTTTTACTAGGACAGAATGTTACTGAATTGTTTTTGAATAGTTTTTATATGAAAATAGTATTATTTCTACTATTCATGAGTATCGGTCGTACAGAAAGTTTAGTCCATATGATGCGCTTGTTTATTAATAAATTATTTACTGTGTGTATTTTGTAACGGAGTTCAAGACCATAAAAATGTTTCTGGAATTTCATACAAAGCTATGGTGCGCTCTATAGAATGTTTGATCGAAAGTGGGTGTGGAATGTATATGTGTTACATGTGTCATTCTATATATCATATGGTCTCACAGGATTTAGCTATTTTGACATTTTTTCTGTTTATTAATAATAATTATCGAAGTATTTTATATTATGAAAATGTATGCAAATCCATCACATGCGTGCGTGAATCTATTCATTGAAATGTGATATGACACTAACCAAAATAAACAAATTGGATTTTATCTATTAATTTATAGCCATTTGGTTCTAATGACTGACAAATAAAATCTTTAACATGTATATCTATGAAAAGAAAAGTCGACCATTTTCCGGGCTTAAAAATATAACATTGCGGGTATAGGAATTCGGCTATCTAGAAGTATTGTATATTATCTGTGATTCTATGGCACACTTAGACATCGTTATCGCCAATGTGTGGTTGCTTCCACAAAAAAATTAGATCCAAAACTTTATTTTATCAAAAATTAAATTCAATTGCATTAAAAGTGGCTATTATTAGAAATAAATAGTCGGCTATTATCTTTTATATTAAGCAATAATAATACAAGGAGGTCAATGACCGGATATAACTTACCAGCTAGTTATGTATTGGAAAAATTGAAATATAAGCAACTGAATACGATTTACTTATAATTTTCATCATACTCCACTCTTCCCTATTCAAGCAAAGGTCTAAAAATAAATGATATTTTTATTGATCAAGGATAGTAATAGAAAATGCAATTATTATAAAACGTTTTTACTATATAATGTTTTTAAGATTGAATTGTATTGCTTATTTTTATCATTGGTTATTAGAAGTTATATGCTTGAGTTATTAATGAGTAACTAGCTATGTTATTATTATGAATAAATGTCATATAAATATACAATATAAGATTTACTGCGTTTACCACATATTAAAATAATAAATATCTTTAAAATGAAAATTAGAATAAGTAATTTCTTGTTTAAACTGGGTACCTACTCAATTTTATATTTTTGAGCGGAGTAATGAATGTATTGGTTTACAATGATATGTGTTGTCAAAATAATGCTTCGATTTTCAAATTCAGTAACTTTTCTAGTGCGAAAGTGAATCTAATGAGAGGGGAAGGGAGGATGATCTGATCAACAATCGTGTGGCCGAAAAAATGTGATCGAAATGCCATATGGTCTAATACATTTTGAATCGAAAATTTAAGTGATCGAAATGTTATCGCACTAGTGTTTGTATGTAAAGTTCAATTTTTTCAAATTATACAAGTAAAATATGGTAAGTTTAATGTTTTAAAAAACAATTATTACACTATTATTAAGTAAAAAAAAATTTAATTAAATATCAAAATAATCAGTATAAGTATTAGTATAATTTATTTTAATAAATTGATTTTATAATGTTATGTGTGTGTGTGTGTGTGTGTGTGTCTTTTTTTTTTGTGCCACTCAAACACTTTTTGGGACAGAAAAATGTTTTGATTTTTTTCAACAGCATCTATTTTATTAGGAAAGTAAGTCTAATTGGTACTTTGCGAGGTAAAAAGTAAAAATCCCAAAGGTTTTCAAACGCTTCAAGTTTAAAATTCAAAAACAAATATTCTGAAAAAGACTTTTTTAAAACAAAAAGTAGACGTTAATAATAAACAAATTGGCGAGGAATTTTTTTGGAATTTCATTGGCAACTGATGTGCGCCGTGCGGTCAAAACACACCGCAACTATCACTACACCTACTGAAAAGCGCCGCCGCCGCCGTGCCAATTGATCTGGAAACGATTGTACATGTACCAGGAACGTATGCCGTGATCGTGATGCCCGTTGAACAAATCTACAACTGCTACTGCCGCCGTCGACACACGTTTCGGAAACTGAGACAGTAAAGAAAGAAAGAAACGACCAGCCCTTGCGCCCCTGGTACACAGGAGTCCGTTTTGCCGAAATCCTGTGTCAAAACAATACGTTATTATATAACATGTTATATAATATGTTTTTTTTTATGTAAAAATGATTTTATTTTCTTTAACAGCATCTATTCTGGTAGGAAAGTGAATATAAATTATGGGGTCGAAAGTAAAAAATTATCAATAGTTTTCAAACGCGTCGGGGAAAAACAAAAAAAAAAAAAATTAAGGAAAAACGGGAATTTTTATGAATATTTTTGACAAAATCGATTTTGTTTTTTTCGTGTAACACCAAAAATATTAACAGTAGATATGATATTTTCACCAAATGTTTACGTTAACATTTTCTATACACAATGATATTTTCAATATACGATTTTAAATATTTTAACTTTTTTCGAGCTATTTATAGGCATAATACATTTTTGGATTTTTAAATTTTCTTTTATTATCGTCAATAACAACGTTTTTAATCAATCAAAAAACTTGAAAATTTAATTCAAGATTCTTCGTAGTTTTTTGTAAGTGATAATTAAAAAAAGGTTGAACGTAAATTAATAATAGTTTTTTATAAGCGACTAAAATTAAAATTTTGACAAAATACGTAATAGTCACGAAAATTTGAAGTTTTATTTTATTAAGAAATTCATAAACATTTTTCTATTTAAATCTAAGATTTTAAAATTTTACACAAGGTTCTCTATAAGATTTTTTACCTTTAAAAAAAAAATTTACCAGAAAGTCAAACAAATTTTTTATGAACGTTTGAAATTAGACATTGGATATTCACCCGTAATCTACCGATTTCTCAATGAACGATTTTCTTATTTTGATGTAATTCAAAAAGGAATAACCGTAGACATCTAAAATGTTCACCAAATATTGAGATTATCATTTTTTACTATAAATATTGATAAAAAAATTGTCGTTGAGTCAAATTACTTAAAAATGTAATACAATATTCTTCATAAGTTTTATAATAGCAGATAAAAAATATTAAATTTTTTTTTTTTTATGAGCATTTAAACATAAAATTTCGACAAAAGTTCATCACCTAACATTTGAAAATTGTTTTATTTAAAATTTATAAAAATAAATATAAATATAAATTTAAAATTTATAAAATGTAAAGTTTTTATAGTTAAGGATTGAAAATTTAAAAAATGATTTCACGTAAGTGAATTAAGATTGACCCCTTTAGATATTTTTATTTAAGTCCCAATATATAATGGTGTTCAATATTATGATTTCCCAAGTTAAAACATTATTTTTGATATCGGTGCTCGCCGCTTTTTGACCACGTCGAAGCTATTTGATACGATTTTTGCTCTATCGATTGAATATTTTTTGAAAATGTATGTTCCTCATTAGTTATTATTATTGTAATTAAAAAAAAAAATTCTCAGCACGTAAGTTCTACTTTCCTATACAGTAGATGTTGAGTTGATCACTATAATAGATGTATTTTGAAATGTATTTTGAATTCAATGATATAAAATCAGTGTATGCAAAAAATGATTCTGAGCAAAGATAGTCGCCTACATAACTAAGTATAGGTAAATTATATTTTTATGATATTATCTAAATTTGAACTTCAATTATCTATAAAAATCAACCATGGAAATATATTTTTTAGATTTATTGGTTACACTAATAACTACTTTGAGAAACCTTGTTTTAAGTTTTCAATCCTTAAATATAAAAATTGAACATTTTAGAAAATTTTAAGAACAAAATAATATGAACATTTTTGATATTTTTATGTCCAAATTTGAAATTAAAATGTCTATAAAAATCAACCATGTTAATATATTTTTTTGATATTTTGGTAACACTATTAACTACTGATAAAAAATCTTGTTTTAAATGTTTAAATTAAAGCTATAACTGAACATTTTATAATTTATATTTATAAAATAATTTGCAAACATTCAAGATTTTGTTAAATTTTGTTCAAAATTTGATCTTTAAAAAAAAATTGTGCCCATATATTTTTAGTACAGTAAACTCTCGTTATGTCGAAGCTCAGGAGGAACATAAAAAAGTTCATTATATCAAAAAGTTCGTGATATTGAGTTTTATTATTATGGTAATTATTTCAAGGAGATTTAACTTAAGTTGGAGATTACAAAAATTCGAGATAATTCGATGTTCGACATAATAAAAATTTACTATATTTATGAACTATTATAACAACTAATGAAGAACCGTGTATTACATTTTAAGCTTATTGACCAAACAAAAAAGTTTTTATCGATATTTTTTAAAAAAAAACAAAAAAAAAATCTAAAATTTCTCATGCTTATAATTATTTCAAAAAGTGTCAAAATACAAAATTTTTAACTACATAACAATTTGTAAATGTTTGATATTTTGATGAGTTATATTCAAAATTTAAACTTAAAATGCTTATAAAAAAAAATTGTGCTTATGTATTTTTAATACTTTTGAACTGTTATTATAACAACTTATGAGGAACCTTATTATATTAAATTTACAGGAATTTTGTATCATTCCTTTTTGAATTACAACAAAACAAGAAAATCGTTTCCTGAGAAATCAGTAGTTTATGGGTAAATATCAAAAATCTAATTTCAAATACTTATAAAAAATTTGTTTGACTTTTCACTTAACTTTTTTTTTGTGAAAGGTAGAAACTCTTATGAAAAATCTTAAATTCAATTTTCAAATCTTAGATTTAAACAAAAAATTTTTTATGAATTTTTAAATAAAAAAAAAAACTGCAAATTTTAACTTTTTTGTCGAAATTCTAATTTTAAACGCTTATAAAAAACTATTGTTGATTTACATTCAACTTTCTTTTCAATTTTTACATACAACATGTTATGAGAAACTTTATATTAAATTTTCAAGTATTTTGACGAAGCAAAAATTTTTTTATCGACAATTAAAAAAAATGTACTGAAAATTTCTTATGCCTATAAATAGCTCAAAAAGAATAAAAATATATTGAAAATTCTTAAATGTATAAAAAATGTTTGTATAAACATTCGATGAAAATTTCATGTATCTTCGTTCATTATTTCTTTTATTATACCAAAAATCAAAAATTTGCTTTTGTGAAAATATTTCTGTTTTTCCTTATTATTTTATTTTTTGTTTTTTTTTTTGACTTGTATAAAAACTTTGGAAATTGTTTACTTTTGACCCCCCCCCCTTCCACCAATGTACCAACTAGATTCGTTAAACTCAGAATCTAAAATACACATCATTATAAAATCAATACATTCTTTGCGCTGTTCAGAAACTAAAAAAAAAAATGAACATAAATCCACAATAATTTTTTATGAACGTCTAATGTTAGTTTTTTTCAAAATCGTAAAAATTTTCAAATCATTTTGAAGCTAGAAATTTATAACAGTTTCTTTGCATAGCTCACATTAAAAATGTATGAAATTATAAAACCATTGAGTCGTCGTTTCACAGCTGCTGGTACATACGCGTACGTATCATAGGCGAGATTTTTGACATTATTTAGGTTCGCTTAAAGCCATTAGAGCCTAACGCGTTTTAACCGTTTAAGACGCGAAACATCGTAATATATATATATACCAGGAAAGTATGCTGTGATCGTGGTGTTGAATGAGTATCGCGTTGCACAGACTACAACAAAACTCAGAACGAGCGATTAGACCGTGCGATCCTGGTATCGTCATCAATGGCATCAATTCTGATGATCATCAATTTTGTGGAAGTTTTTTTATCGCATTCCACAAAAATATATATATTGTCGCATTAAAAAATATTATTAATAAATGAAAATTAAAAAAAAGAATATATGTAATCGGTTGAAAAAGTTTCGACTATTAGTCGAATACGAGTGTGAAGAAATTATATTGAACTATTTATATTATATCGACTATATGAAATATTTATTTTCGGTTCTCAGTAAAGCAATGAATACAAAAAAAGGTTGGCAAGTGGGTACTGCTTTGGTGTACAGTGTGATCACTGTAATGGATTTGTTAAATTTGAATTCAATGATATCAAATCAAAACCCAACCAACGTAAGTGTATTTTATGATATCATTACTATTAAAATAATTAATTTTACAAATAAAAATACAGTAGATTGAATTATGTTTTGCAGAAAACATTGCATTTGAAAATTTCATTGAGTGTATAAAAAATATAATAATATACTTTAAAAGTCTCAAGCACCCACGAATTTATTTTTAAATTACAACGAAATAACTAACATTGTTATTCTTCATTCAAAAATCTAATTTTTTCAAAATTTAAACTTAAAATGTCTATAAAAATCAACTATGTAAATATATTATTTCGATTTTTTGGTTACACTATTAAGTACTGACAAAAAACCTTGTTTTAAATTTTCAATCTTTAACTATAAAAATTGAACATTTTATACATTTTTAACCACAAAAAATTTTAAAAATGTTTAATATTTTTTTTTTATTATTACCGTTAAAAATGTTTTGATCAGTTAAAAAATTTGAAAATTAAAAAATTAATAAGAAAGTAAATTTACAATGGTTTTTTGTAAGCGTTTAAAGTTAAAATTTTGACAAAAATCATAAAAATTTGAATTTTTTTAATTTAGAAATTCATAAAAAATGTTCTGTTTAAACCTAAGATTTGAAAATTAAACACAAAATTTTTCATTCACTTTTTAGCCTTTTACAAAAAAAAGTTTACCGGAAAGTTAAGAAAGTTAAATAAATTTTTTATAAGCGTTTGAAGTTAAATATTAGATATTCACCCGTAAACTATTAAATTCTCAGGAAACGATTTTCTTATTTAGTTCTTATTTAGTAAATTTTCATCAAATGTTGAGATTATAATTTTCTATACATCAAACAATTTTAAAAATATTTTGACACTTTTTTAGCTAATTGTAGGCACATTTTAATTTTTTTATCAATTTTTTCTTTAATTAGTGATAAAAACTTGAAAAATTAATACAAGGTTCCTCACATAAGTTTTATAGCAGTTTAAAAGTATTAAAACTAATAAGCACAATTTTTTTTTATAAGTATTTTAAGTTCAAATTTTAATTGTAACTCATCATATTATCGAACATTAGCAAATTTTTTTGTGGTTAAAAATGTATAAAATGTTCAATTTTTATAGCTAAGAATTGAAAATTTAAAACAATATTTTTTGTTAGTATTTAATAGTGTAACCAAAAAATCAAAATAATGTATTTACATAGTTAATTTTTAAAGACATTTTAAGTTTAAATTTAGACGAAATTAGATATTTAAATAAAGAATAACGATGCTAGTTATTTCGTTGTAATTTAAAAATAATTGTCATGGGTACTTGAAACTTTTAAAGTATATTATATTTTATGCACACAAAAACATTTTCAAATGCAATGTTTTCTGCAAAAATGTATTCAACTACTATATTATTAAAAGAAAAATTAATTATTTTAACAGCAATAATGTAGGCTTGTCCGTCTTCGTTCAGAATTGTTTTTCGTGTATAATGATTTTTTATTATTGAATTCAAATTTAACACATCATTCATTATAGTGACCACTCTAGATAGTAGAGCGGTATCCATTTGGTTACCTTTTTATACCTAATTTATTTTAAACCCTAAACAAAGCCGTCCTTAGGGAGGGGAGGGCAAGCAGGGCCTTGCAGTCAAAAATAAAATAAGAAAATTTGTTTCAAAAATTATTTTTGACCTGAGTCTCGCGAATTCTATTGACGGTCCAAAAAAACAGAAAAACATTCAAAAGACGATCAAAAATACATTTTTGGATTATTATCGAAAATATACACTATCATTATTACGACATTTATACCTTTAATAATATTATATAAATAGATAAATATCCACAACATGGTAAGTGGTCAATGTAGAAAGTCCAAATGTCTTGATAATATTATTTTGTGCATAAATTGATTCAATTAAATTAATTATTTACCGAAAATTAATTCACTACCGATTTAATTTATAATAGTTATTATCGAAGATCTATAATATTATTAGTCTACAGACGTCAGTCGTATCTCGTTAATTTAACTAGAACAACTCATGACGGTGTTATTATATCCAAATTAAAATTACTGTGTGTGTATATACTTTACTCACATTAAAAATATTTACATAACGGTAATATATTTTTACTGCCTTACACAATGATCGTATTATAAAAATTCAAAATGTTAGACTGCATTATTACATCTACACTTGCTACGTTTCGCCTCCTTCCACGAGTATTGACTCGTGACCAAAAAACTGACATGGAGTGGAACGTCTTTGAGGCGAGGCGATATGCGTATGACGAGTGTACCGACTGTGCTCATCTGTAAATGATCAATTATTCTATAGAAATGTCAACAACATGTATTTCCTAATCTCGCCTTCTGATTAAATCTTAACAGTAGCACAACTATTGAGGAATTTCCGGGAAAAATTTAACTAGAAAATATTCTACTTTAGAATCGAATAGGGTGTATCAGATCTCTGTCGTATACATTCCCCCTACCTCAATTCTAACCAAATTGAAAATTATGGTCAAAACTGTTATACTTAACAAATATAACAATAATAAATATTCGCCCTATACTACTTCACTATACACAACTGACATACACCTTCAATACACATATGTATATATATAGACAAACATACATAATACAAGGATATATACATACGTTCAAAACTATTCATAGCTGTTTTCAAAAATAATCATATTCGGGTGTATATTAAAAAATATTCAAAGCTCTGATCGAAAATAGTAATATACAGCTATCGCATACAACTAAATGTTTTTTTTTTTTTAATATAAGAATTTATATAATTATTTTTAATCATATAACTGTATATAATTTTTTTTAAATATACAAATAAATAATTATGAACATACAGTTATATATAAGTATTTTCAAACAAAACTATGAATATTTTTTAATATACTACCATATATTAAGACTATTTTTGATTATAACTGCGATATTTATGAGCTTACAGCTGCTTATTGCTATATTGTTTTTTGAATACAGCTATGAATATTTTTGAATGAATGGCTGAATATAATTGATTTTGATCATGGCTGTGGTATTTATATAATACATACATCTATATATTACTATTTACAGTTAAAACTATGAATAGTTTTAAATATACAGCTGAATATTATTATTTATTTATTTTTAGCTATGTTTAACTATAATTTTCAACAGGCTTTGGGTCCAGGTAAGATAATATACACAATAAAGCTGGTTTATCATATCTACTATATGAATATATTTTAATATAATTCAAACCATATAGTATAAGGCAAGGCATATAATAACCGTCTCTGAGTTGAGGAAGTGGTGAACACTAAAGCGCGGATTTAATGCATTTGCATTTTTAGTTTGGTTGATCGTACGATATGCTAAGTGAACACAAAATTTGTTTCATGACATAACGATTTATACAATAAAACTTTTTTAGTGCATATCTTTGCATAATTCAATATTTATTCATTTTTTTCTATTTTAAGGGCTTATTTTATAATTTTAATTGTATATTTCATCTTTTACTATTTCAATGTTTTTTTATTTTTTTTTTTTGACATTTTTGAAATATTATAATATAAGAAAAAAATATTATATTTTTATAGTTTCGATTAATATCAAAATAAATGAATAGGGATACTTGTAAGTATAAACGGTTTCCCAAAAAAAGACTTTATGTCAATAATCGGTGAAATAAAATACGTAAAACGAGATAAAAAAAATATCGACTGCGACCATTTACTATTAATTTAAATTTATGTTCAAAATATAAATGTTTTTTTTGCTAATTTTTGTATACATTTTTTAATATTTTAATGCATATATTGATGCATATTTAAAATTTTTTAGGACATATTTGGTTGGTTTTTAATGCATATAAATCCGTGATCTATAGTGATGACCAATAGGCGATAATTTAATAGTAACTACGATAGTTAGTTGGAAATAATATGACCCATAACGCTTTTTAACGGGTTATTGATAGTGCATGACGGGTGAAATAGTAGACTGTTCTATGAATAAGACTAGCCTAATATTATTTTATTTTGTACGCGTATGTATTATGTACGTATCTATTTCAGTGTGCTGTTTATGCATAAATGTATGCATGTATGTATGTACGATTAAGTAGGTGTATGCCAGTTACGTATAGTGAAGTTATATAATAAGACGTATATTTATTTATTATTATCATATTTGTTAAGCATAACAGTTTTGATCACAATTTTCAATTGGGTTAGAGTTGAAGTAGAGGGAATGTTTACGACAGAAGTCTGATACACCCGATACGATTATAAACCAGAATATTTTTATACATCATCAATGATTTAAAAACCACGCACATATCGATATGTATCTACGCTCTTACATTTCCCATACATATTAAGTATTAGAATATCGTTAATAAAATTCCTTAAACGTGTTTGCGTTGAAACAATAGTTTATTATTTAATAGTAAATGATATCATTTTAGGCCATGGGTTACTAAAATATTACGGTAACGGCACGGCCACTCATTGAATGGTGGGGAGAGGTGAAAAACGGCAAGGCCACTCATCGCATGTTGGGGAGGGGAGAGGGTACGGCACGGCACGGCTGAGCCAAGCCGTGCTAGCAAAGCTCAAACCATGAGGCAGGCGGTCTCGTCGGATTCACCGAATTTGTGGGGGCACAGAATCAATTCAAACACACTACGACACAGGCATTGTTATTTTCTAATTTCTATGTATGGTAAACATTTGGTAAATCTACAAAAATTAATGTAGTTTTGACCCACGCGAATTCGTTTTTCTATATTATCTGTGGGTTAGGATAATAGTGTGGGTGTTGGGCGTTGGCGTCCTCTTAAAAGTATTATATAGCCATGTATGTTTTTTTGGTAGATACATCAAAACATTTGTAGATATTTGGACGAGAGCAGAATAAAACATACCGTTAAAATTTGGATGGAAAGCTTCACATTTATTTGTTGTCCGTGTAATTGAATTTGAGTACATTGCCATTAAGAAGGAGGAAAATCGCAGTCGGGGGTTATATATGTACTTAAAATATAATCTGTAAATTTTTGTAATTTTTCATTTTGTGTTTAACATTTGTCTATTTAATATTTCAACAGAATTACTTGTATGGTTATGCTCATTAGCATGTTCTAATATTTAATTTTTATTATTTAACATAATGCATGACTTATGTGTTTTTTTGAAACACATCCGACGCTGTATATCATTTTTTAATTATTTTTGAAAACGAAATTTACAATTGTTTGTTCAAATTAATGTTTTATTTTGTTAATTACTCAACAATTTTTGGAATTTGTTGGAAGCTATTTCAAAAGTTCTTCAAGTTCAAAGTTTGTGGTGCTAACTTTACAACCAACACTACACATATTAAAATAAAACGTTAAAAATACATACAAAATTATAGATGTAGCCATTCCAGACGATATTGGATATTTGTTGGACAAAGATAAACAAAACTTTTTGAGTTTATAGAATATAAATAACTTTTTAAATAGCTTCTAACAAATTCCAACTAATGTCCAACAAATCCAAAAAGAGTTTGTTGGAATAGTTTTAAATTGTTGTGCTAACTTTGTAATGCCAGCTTCACGAAGGTCTAACCATGTTATTATTTCATAATCGAGGATGCAATTATAATTACAACCCCTTTTTTGTTCTAAGTAGGTACTAGACATGGCTATTACAAAGTTTTTTAGGACTAGGAGCAAATTAATTTTGTAGCTCCTAAACTATAATAACACGATATGATAAAAAAAAATAGTCACAGAGATTTACAAAATGTTAGCAAATTTTACCAACCAAGGTCATTGAAACTCATGATATCAATTTTAAAATAACTTATAGTCTTCAGTATTAAAATAATAACTATTTAGTCGCCACCAAATCTGCAATGTCGCGTCGATATTTGTAATAACAAATTCCTACGAAGAAATTTGGATATTTTTATCATTAATTATCGCATTCCGGCATCTTGATAATAATAAATTGCAACTATTATGGTTTAAGATAACTGAAAACATAATCCGTTAATGTAATATTATTACAAACTACAGAAACGAAATAAAATTGTTTTACTGAAATTTTATAAAGAAAGAAGATTTTAGCACTGATGGTCCTTAATGGGTAACGAATAATCCTAATCATTAGTATTATTATTTTACCAACACACAATTTATCTGGAATTTTTTAGGGGCCTCTTGAAATTGTCCTTATACAGGGCACGTGATAAATCCCCCCTTCTGAACGGCCCTGGTATTAAATAGGTATGTAATTATTATTGTGATATTAAAGTGCCATCATTGGGTGGTTTTCATGGTTCTTCTTTCCCTTGCAGCCAAGCTTTGAAGTCTTAATGTCGTTAAACAAATAAATGATTTAACGACATCACGTCGTCACATATGTTCATTGAACCACACACATCTATGTACATATGTGGAATGATTGAAATAAAAAAAAAAATAAAAATTGTAATGAATAAAAAAAATAAATTTATGAAGAATTTGTTATTTTGAAAAACAACTTTTAATTAATAATTCTATATAATATAAAATGTATTGTATATATTACATATTTATATATGTATATTCATAATATTTTATGTTAAACAATTTTATGCAAATATATAAAAAATTCTTCGAACATTAAATTAATTTAAATTGCGTATAATTTTTATTTTTTAACTTAATTAATGTATTCCAAATTGTTGTTTAACTTAATTGAATAAAAAAAAACAGTTAACCTATACCGAGTTAAAATTATCATTAATTCGCCCAAGCTATTAATTCAATCAAATGCTTTTGGCGTGTCTTTTATTTTATACATAGTTATTACTTATTATCTAAGTAGATATATTTCCTATACTTCATTAAGGAACATTTTAATACTTTATATAAAGTGATCCATTTAAGTGACTACACTCATTATTTCGAAAAGTTTATACTTTTTTAAAATATTCTTTTCATATATGATTTAATGTCATTTAAAAACAACATTTCTGAAAAAAATGTACTATTTTTTATTGATATTATTTTTTAAGTTAATACTTTTACGAATGATATCATACATTTTTATTTCATACTTCGAAGCTCTACTCTGCTCATTTTAACTTTAAATGCTTATAACTAATTAACTTTTAGTCAAAAATTTAGTCTTTATAGATTGAAATACTCTAAATAAAAAGGAAAAAGTAAAACAAATAATAACGATAAAAAATTGTAAAAAATATATAATCTTTATCAGAAATGTTGTTTTGAAATTATATTAAATTACGTACAAAAAATTTGAAACTTTTCAAAATAATAAGTGTAGACACTTAAATTTATCACTCTGTATAAATAACAGATTGGTACAACTTATATAAGTCTATATATGACTTTTTATACATACAAATTTAAAACAATTACTATGTATGTCACTATACTATTCTCTACAAGACAAGGACTTAAATCTAGTTTAGAACTAATAATAAATTTTTTTTAATGCATAATATAAATAGTAATTGGCAAAGCGCAGTAGGTATAAAAGAATATTAATAAATGATTACGATGGAGATAATGACTTGAAACTATAGATGACTGATTAATAATTTAAATAATTTACGTGCATTTAAGTATAGATTCAAAGTTCAAACTTAAGAATAATATATATTATAATTTATAGTAGATAATTAATATACTAATAAACTGATAGATTTACTGCAGTTATGGTACATTATCAGGTCTGGGGTTTTTTTAAAGTTAAATAGTGGAAAGTTGAAAGCCGTAATTGAGCCGGTGGTATTCAGATCAGGCAAGGCACTTACAGTGAATTGGTCACGATAATCGGTATATTTTGATATAACTCGGTTGAAATGCAATTCGATTTGGGTGTTTGCACCAGCAGATCAAATTTAAATCGGGTGGCTAAAATAGGCCTTTTTCCTTAGTTTTGGACACGCTCTTCCAATATTTCATAAAATTTGAACACAGATAAAAATCCATTACAATTTCAAGTGGCAAATTATTTTAACACACACGTAGGACGTGGGGCCGCACTATGCCCTAATCATCAACCAACATTATTATAACTTTGTATTAAGTATGTTAATTTTTTTTTATTTTATAAATTATATCGTAACAGATACGTTTAATAATTATATTTAATTTTTTTCATTTAATAGATACAAACAACAAACATGAAAAAATATTTATATAATTAAATAAAGACGTATTTATTTACATGTATAAGTGGACTTATTATATTTGTATTTTTAATTTGTTGCAATAGTATACAATTTATCACAAAACAATTATTGTAAGATGATTGCTCTATTTTTTTAATGGATTTTCCTATGATGCCTTTACTATCAATACTTTCTGATAAAATATTTCAATATTGAGGATGAACCTCGGTTCATCGAGAGTTGAAACGATTTTAAACCATTTAAGTTCTCAGCCATGTTTTCATACAACTCATTAGTGATATTAGGTTATAAGTTATTTAACTATTAACTAAAAAAAAAAAAAAAATTTAAAAAAAAAATATAAGGAAGGCTTAACCTTCCTAAGCCATTTCCTCCTATATGACCTTTAGACATGAGATTAGGTACGAATAGTTTAGGTATCTCTATACCAATTTAAATTTAATTTGGCATCACAGCACCGCATGAGTAAATGGGCGTATAAGTTATGTAGGTACCAGTGTACCACACTATACCACCTATACCTTTACCCAAAATATTATAGATATTCGTTCAGTATTGTCATGCTGGGTTGCATACAAAATTGATTCTTTGTTTAATCTTTTGTAAAAATGCAATGGACCAATCGTGGCTCACTAAATCATGTTTAAGATCACTATTGATTACATGTTTAATGATTGGTTATATGCAACCAGAGAAAAGTGTTTAATGTACACTATACAGATGTTGTCAATGCATTTAAACGTGCAGCAAACTTTCACCATCATCGTATCCATGGAAATAATATATAAGGCAAAGGAGACATCTCTGGTGATATTAAAAACTGTCGGCACGATGTTATAATTTATTGTTTTTCAGTACCGTGAAAATCGAAGAAATAACCTAGAAACAAATTGAACTAGTTCACCACGGTCTGTACTCGTATAACTTTTGATTTTATAATTATAAGTTCCTGTTATTTCTAACTGTAAGTGTTAATATTATTGTCTATACATATAGTAACCAGATTTATTATTCTTTAACCACTCGGTATTTTTTACCGCGATACGTAGAGTGTAAAGGCGACTCACACTGCAGTATGAACCGTGAACCGTGATTTCCGGAAAAAAAATTCTGCGATGTAGTAGGCTGAATCTAGCGGTTAGTAAGCGATACACTACAATGTTACCATAGTATATTTCATATACCAGAAAATTGAATTCAATCCTACTCGTGGTGTATGTTATACAAATTTAATTTCTACTTATAATTTAACTACTTCAATACGAACACTTAAATTATTTCATCAGATTTTTAATTAAAAATAGGTCGGCCAATGAGTACCGCTCTACTGTGCAGTAGATGTCGGTGGGTCATTGTAAAATATGTATTAAATTTTAATTCAATGATAGAAAATCATTGCATACGAAAAACGATTCTGAGCGAAGACGGTCTGTCGGCCTACATAACTAAGTGTATTTTATATTTTTATGATATTATTGTTATTAAAATAATCAATTAAACTATTAAGACTACAGTAGGTAAAAATAATTTTTCGAGAAAACATTGCATTTAAAAATGCGAGTGTATAAAATATAATAATATACTTTAAAAGTTTCAAGCACTCACGAAAATTATTTTTAAATTGCAACAAAATAACTAACACCATTATTTTTCATTTAAATATCTAATTTCGTCCAAATTTGAACATAAAATTTCTATAAAAAACAATCATTTTAATACATTTTTTGAATTTTTGATTACACTATTAAATACTTACGAAAAACCTTGTTTTAAACGTTCAACTCTTAGCTATGAAAACTGATCGTTTAATACATTTTTAACTACTAAATAATTAGCAAACATTCGAAATTTCGAAGAGTTATAGTCAAAACTTGAACTTAAAATGCTTATAAAAAAAAAATTGTGCCTATGTATTTTTAATACTTTTGAACTGATATTATTACAACTTATGAGGAACCTTATTGTATTAAATTTACAAGCATTTTGATATCATTCTTTTTTGAAGAAAATTGTTCATTAAGAAATCGGTAAATTACGGGTAAATATCCAAAATTTAATTTCACACGCTTATAAAAAATTTGTTTGACTTTCTGGTAAATTTTTTTTTTAAGGTAAAAAAACTTATAGAGAACCTTATGTTAAAATCTTAGATTTAAATAGAAAAATGTTTATGAATTTTTCAATTAAAAAAACTTCGAATTTTCGTGACTTTTGTGTATTTTGTCGAAATTTTAACTTTGATGCTTATAAAAAATTATTATAAACTTACGTTCAACTTTTTTTTTAATTATAACTTACAAAAAATTATGAAGAATCTTGTATTACATTTTCAATTTTTCGATAGATTGTAAATTTTTTATCGACAATAATAAAAAAAAAAACCGAAAATTTCTTAAGTCTATAAACAGCTGAAAAAGAGTAAAAATATATATTGAACATTTACTATATATAGAAAATGGTTATTTAAACATTTGGTAAAAATTGCATGTATCTACAATCATTATTTTTTATTTATATGAAAAAAACTAAATCGATTTTGTTAAAAACCTGTGTTCCGTAAAAGTTCGTGTTTTTCTTTAATTTTATTTTTGTTTTTCCCAACGCTTTTTAAAACTAATAGGATTTTTCAAAAATGACCTCTCTAAAGTACAAACTAGATTCACTTTCTCTCCAAAAAAGATATATTAATGAAGAAAATCCAAATATTATTTCGACTACTTATCGTGTATAGAGATAGAAAAAAACATACATCATTGTAAAATGAATACATTCTTTGCTCCGCTCAGAATCTAAAATATTTTTTTCCGGAAATCATGGTTCACGTTATCACATTGTTGTATGAAGTCACCTTTATACTATATTTTTCCAATATTATACCTAATAGGTATATATTGTAACCTCTACCACGTATTGTGTATTAATGTAAAAATGACAAAGTTTAATCTCTCAATGGTGTATTATATAATAACGACAACGATATATTTTGTAAACTTCACTGCCTGTACTGCGTGCAGGGAAATAATATGTTCTATGCGAGTATTCACGTTTTTGAGATAACTTTACAGAAGTTCGCCTTGCTAACCACCATAATAATAATAATCACAAATAATTATCTCAACGAGTACCTATTGCATATACGTAAATAGGGTATTCAAAATGCATAGGATTGGCGGCCTGGGGGTCTGGGCTATTCAATTGACGACCGATAACCTACCAGGCGGACGGGACACAGGACAAGCAGAATCGACCTACACTCAATATATCAATAAAGACAATTGACTGATGAGAAATATAAATATAATGAATAAATATAATATTTATTTCGTTAAATAATATACCTACAAATACTTTAATACTTAACATCGGTCGTCGTCAGATAACATGGTACTGCGATAGCCTTAAAACAGTACCTAGTTCTCAACGTTTTATCAAATGACTAATGTTAATAATATAATTTAATATTCATTTATCGTAATTTTTTGGATTTATCATTGAGTTATTGATATTCCTATCGCAGGAATACGTGACTGTACGCAGTGCGTTTTTAAAATAATATGTTGTATCTTATCACAGCTGCTGATCTGTGAAACAATATGATAATGAATGCCTGCTTAGTGTAATTATTAATTGTTGTGCTTTTCGTTTATATTTATTATATAGTATAAATAAGTATTACCTTAATATATGTGATGAATAATGCTAAGATTTATATGCAATAAAAAATGGAAAAATATGTAAAAATAAAAATATTTTAAAATCTTTCAAAGATTAAAATATAGTTTTTGTAAAAAAATTATAATATAATATTAATATAACTTATATAATTAATTATTTTACCGAAATTTCGATGGAAAATTCTTCAATGAATTGTCATAATTTAGCGCCTTCGTTTTGAACTCATGGCATTCTTCGAATGATATTCTAAAATACACGCGTTACACTAACGATTAGTAATAACCATAGTCCACATGCATATTAAGATAAAATATTATTTTTTACATAATATAACTGACCATGACAGTTTTAATAAATTATATGTATATAATATGTACATAATATGTATGAGAAATAGAATAATACAAATTACATATCTTCATTAAATTTTACATAAGTTTTTTAAATAAATATTCAAAAAATTTAAATATGCAATTTTATGCACTTTTATTAAAATATGCAAAAATATTTAAAATAAAAATTGTTCTATTCAATTTTCATATATACTATATCTATAACTAATTTTTATTTATATAATAAAAGAGTGCGAACTTTATTACTTCATATAATATTACTAGCTTTTCACTACCTTTAAGACAATACCGATGTACGGTGTAATCTATATTATTAAGTACCTATAAAATGTACCATTAAGAGGTTTTAAATTTGTACCCACTTACAAGGTAAAAAAAAACAAATTTTTCTGAATTTTTACACAGTTATTTTTGATAATCACCTAAAGATTTTTGTACTAATTTTAGCCTTTAATATCTCCTCTACCACCCTTCCTAAATAAATTTTAAAGTAACCTTTTTTTTTTTATTTAAATTGTTGCTATTTGTTACAGATAATAAAATAACTATTATATAATTAGATATAATATTAAACATGTATTTGATGGTCAAAACAACCCAGGTGACTGTGTTAAAAGTCTGTGCACTTCATATTTAATTTACATTTATAACTATATGACCTTACCAAACGCGTGCTACAGTAGCATCAACCTGCCAAAGTAAAAGTATCATTCACTCAATTCTTCAATTTTTTCTAAACGAAATTACTATTATTTGTCTTAACATTAAGTAAAAGTGGATTAAGCGTTCTTAGACGTTTCTTGCATGTGGCTTGGTAGTTTATACGTACTTATATATTACATGACGCTAGTATAATAAAATAAAAATAATAAAAAAAAGCCTGATTAGATACAAAATTCAGATGTCGGGCACTTGTTCGTATAAATTTCAGTGCAGGGACAGTGGAGTATTAAAATTTATAATTATAAAATATGAAATCGAATTATAAATTATCAACCGCATATAATAGGTATATATATATATATGATATATTTATGTACCATGTGTCCACTTATTATTAGATTCTGATCGGAGTGATGAATATTTTGGTTTTACAATGATGTTTGTTTTTGATTTTTAAATTTTTGTTAGCATATTCCAACCATGCGCAAGTCATTATCATATATTTTATTATAATCAATTTAAATAAAAATTACAACAACTACCTTCGCCGGGTTGGCGAATTTTTTGTACACTGTTATTAATTATCGGTCAATTACCGGTAGTTAGGCGATTCACTGGTGCAAATACCTCTTGCATCAATTTACCATATAACACTCAAATACTGTAATACTGCGTAAAGCCGTTATACTGAAATACTGTAGGAACGTGAAGAGCTATAATTACCAGTCATGTGGTATTCCCTGGTTGAGTTCGCCAAGTGAGGATAGAACGCTAGGTGGAGGCAAGTAAAGTTTACTGGTATGACACCCTCCTTGTCCTTCCCCATACGCTAGTGCTTTTTACGAATATATTCAGCCCGGTAGAGCCTCAATGACACCGTGTCACGGTTAACGCAGGTATTCTGTGGAAAGTGCAAAGTCTAGACTCCTATATTCAATAATACGTATATATTACTTTGAAAAATACCTATGTTTTAATAAACAAATAAACTAAAATTGGAGAATATTATTTTTCTCGCGGGAGAAGATTAGTGTTATTTGATGTATTTGTCATACTTTAATGGTTTTCACTACATTTTGATTATTACAAAATTTATATATATATATATATATATATATATATATACGAAATTAATGAATTTCTAAAGATTATCGTACCGTTGATGGTTTTCTGAAAACTGTAATGTTCATTGAACTATTCAAGCGCAATATCACATGGATATCGCAGTCATGTTTAAGGAATAAATTGACTAAATATAAATCAAATTAATTATTATTTCGTAAATTGTATTTTTGTGAGTATTTGATATAAGCTTTAGTTTTAGTTTTAAAATGTGTTCATATTTTATCCGTTAATGTGTATTTACAACTTATACAGACGTTAGTGAAATGTTTAAATATTAATTTTAAATACCAAAATTATAATGAAAAGTATACATAAAAATGCAAATAAGCTTTATTAAGCACATATTTATATAAAAGAAAACCTTACCTACTATAAGATAAGTAATTTAAATAAATATATTCTAATATACCTATAATAACTAGAAAATAATCAAAGCAGTAAAAATATTACTGTTATTTCAATTGAAAAATTGTGAAATCGATTTTTGTTTAAAATTTAAACACTTTACCTAATATATTTTGAAATAATGAAATGCAATATACAGGGTAGTTAGAATAAGATATCCGTACGAATGGCTAAAAGAAGTGGGCTAACAGTGCTTCAAGAAGAAATCAATAACAATGATGATTGGACGAAAACTATGGAAAACGAAGGAATGTATGGTAAAATAAAAACTCGCAATAATACAAAAATAACCAAAATAATAATACTATTTACGTTTATTAGCAATTCGTTTGTTATTTTAGTCATTGACGTTTATGCAGAATGGTACGGCCCTTGTATAGCAATGATAACATACTTAAAAAAAATCAAAATGGAATTAGACAGCGAAAATCTACATTACGCCATAGTAAATATTCTTTACCCATTATAACATTCAGTATTGTATACATTTTACGAATAATCATACCTAAGTATACCTAAATATACCTATAGCAAAAGTCAAAATGGAATAAAATGACAATTTTCAAATAACTAAATAAATTAGGTGTTACAAGTTTTAATTCTAAATATTATTTTGTAGTAAAAATGTAGTATTGGTTACTTGATTAACACCAATAATTGGATGTTAAGTATCATATTAAATACTATAGCACTGTTAAAATTGTTTCTATCTAGATATAGATGAATACATATATATATATATATGAATACTAAACTTATACTTGATTGAAAAAGTTTTAAATGATTTAATAAAGTTTTACAATTAAAAGTTTTTTTAAGAATGAAAATATAATTTTATATTTATTAAAATCTAAGGTTTATTTACAATATACACTTACAACTTACAAGTACCTAATGCAACAAGTAAATAGATGTATAATATAAAATATATAACAAATTTAAAAATATATCATTCAATCGTCAACTTTGACTGAAGTTTTTGATAGTAAATTGATTCTAGTTTGCATTTTTTTTTTTTTTTTTTTGATGAGAAGGAAGCAAAAATAAAAATTTTCCAGTCATTTTTAAAATAATCACGAAAAACAAAAAAATTAAAAATAGGCTGCCAAACCATCTATGCTCAGAACCATTTATCATCGTATAGATATAATGATTTATCATTAAATTAAAATTTAGCACATATATATTACAGTATGACCTACCACCTACTCAATGACATGGTATACTTGACATCTATTATACAGCAAAGTGGTAATTTAAATTGTATTTGTTATTGTGTTTAAATAGTTTAAATTTAATATAAATACTTTTTCTTTTTAATAGTATATTTAAATTTTAAAAGTATATGGAGAAAGGAGGAGTGAAGTCTATTACATTTGAAAAATGTTAACTAAAAATTATGTTAAAAATCCACCTATGAGTGACGAGTGTACATACATTATAATAATGTTTTATACATTTGCTAATCAATACATACATTTGTTAAGATTTTGCTAGGTATTTCAGGAAACAAATCAACTTAAAATCAATCGTTACTTTTCTAAGTAGCACTGAAAGTTATTGTGAGAGTATTGCTATCGGTAAGGGTAACGTAACTTATGCCTCGCAAACTACTAATACCATTATTTCATATTAGGCTATCTCTAATAAATACGTATAATCCATTAATTTAGCCGACAGTAATAATGTTAAAAAAATACAATTTTATCAATCATAACGAGATACCTAAATTGGAAATAATAACGTATTATGGTTGTTATTATTTATAAATATTCGAAAGGCCTACCTTAAAATTTCATTAAATTATTTTACTATTAGTTAAATAATAGGTTGAAAAAATATTTGGCGAAAACATTGCATTTAAAAATGTTATTGTTTGAAGAAAATATAATAATATACGAGTACATTAAAAGATATAAGTATCTATCCACAAATAATATTTTTAAATTACAACAAAAATCAAAAATCATTATTCTTTGTTTAAAATTGTAAATACTTAATTTTGTCCAAATTTCTGTAAAAAAAAATGTTGCTTATATATTATTTAGATTTTTTGGTTATTAGTAAGGAATCTTGTCTTACATTTTCAAGCCTTAGCTACTAAAAATTGAACATTTTATACACTTTTATAATAACATTTTAACTTCAAATGACTCAAAAAAAAAAAAAATTGTGCCATTGTATTTTTATATTTTTATATAGCTATAAGAACAATTAATGTGGGATTTTGTATTACATTTTCAACCTTTTCGACCAAGTTAAATTATTTTAATTGAAATGTATAGAAAAAACCTAATTTTTTTTTTTAATGCCAAATATCAATAAATAGTTTAAAAAAAGTTAAAATATTTTACACAGAAAATGCTTATATTAACACTTAAGTATCTACAGTTATTTATTTTTAGAAAATATTGTTAAAAACTGATTTTGTGTAAAAACGTTTGTTTGTTTTCCTAAGTATTTAGAGAAGTACTGTGCATTTTGAATTTTGTCCTCCCAAAAGTACCAACTAGATTCACTTTACTATCAGTAAATATATTGATGTTGAAAATCGAAACATTTTTCTTCTTTGTATTTTATATTCGTGTATAAACCACACAAAAAAAAAACACTCATCATTTTAATACTTATTTAATTGATATTAAAATGAAAACTCATTTTAATTGCTTATTTGCTGAGCTTAAAAATATTGTTTGATTACGATACCAAAATTTTAGGCAAAATCAGACGAAATAAATGTGCTCGAACGGTTTCGACATAAAAGTGAACCGCATTGGATGTTTTTTTTTGTAAGTACCTATATTGATTATTAACATGAATAAAACATTATTATTTTTATCATAATGTACTAACGTTAACTATAACTATTTATTTTTCATTAACCTTAAAAAAGGATGGGAATTTAGTTAAAGTTATTATTGGCGCTGATGCTTCTCGATTAATACAATTAATAGTGGAGGAGTTGGATCAATATGTTAAGTTCAAGAATGGAGAAATTGAGAAAGAGTTTGTGAGTATTTATATATGAAATTTGTATTTATTTGTGCGTGGATACAATCATTTAGCATTGAGTAATACCCAATTATCAAATTGTTATAAATTAAGATACCAATAAGTAAAGTGACCGATGAGGAACAAAAAAAAATAATTGAATTTGAAAATTATCAAAAAGAGAAAACAAGGACAGAAAAAAAAATTAGAGGTTTGTATAATTTTTATGTTTTGATTCTTGATAATGGATAATGGATACATATAAAACTTATTTTTCAGTTATTTGTATTTATACATAACTATGTACCTAATAATTAATATTTCTCAAAATTCTATTACTGGATATCGTATCCAGTTATGTAAGTTACATTGCACTATTGCAATCCTATCTCTTATCAATTTATTTATAGTTATCATAATGAATTATATAATATTCATCCGTGTATAATATTATATAATATACTTTAATAGTTATAAATAGTATAAAGTAATATAGTATAGTATAATTCAGTTAAGTAGCTGTAGGGATAAGTAGCTGTATATATATATTTTTTAATTCTCATACATTTCTCCTTATATTGTGAAATGATAAAAATAGGTTTTGCAATTTTACAACTTATAAATTTGTTCTTGATGGTTTTAGATAAAAGAATGATGAAAGTGAGAGAACGTGTTTTGAAAACATTTTCGCATGACATCCAAATGCAAACGTGTGTCATGTTTTTCCCCCACACAGTCAAATACATTATGGTGGAAAAACCATTAGAATATGACACCGGAGAACTCGACAAATCACCTGAACCTGTCATGGTAGAAAAAAGAGTATGCGAGGTGGCCATCTCGTGTGCTAGTAAGTATGAAGAACTTATCGTTATTGAAGCTAAAGAAGTGCAATTGACGGAAGACAGTTTGAACCAGGTAAATATAAACATTTATTTTAATATGATTAGTCACGATAGTAGCCGGTAAAAATATTCGATAATGTTGAAACATTATAAAATATAACCAAAAAAATAATATTGTAGGAATATTCAAAAGTAGAAAAATAAAAAATAATAATCGAAAATATTTCTCAGTATATAGAATATTTCATTAAAATTAAAAAAATGTTTAGGACATTCTTCAAAATATTTTTACAATAATACAATTGAATGGTTTGGACTCAATGACTTATATAGATAATTTACATCGATTTATATGCTGACTATTGCAAATGTCGAATTATATCATAGTTGGTACTTGTTGATTATCTGACTACCGTCGTGTTTGGTTATCTTATTATTTTATTAACGTCTATTATCATTGTCATTTAAACTTAATTCAATATTATGTTATAATATTATATCATAAGTACTAATAGTAATTATGCCTACATGTATTAATTTAATAAAAATAAAATATACTTCGAAAACATCACTTGATTAGATTTTCAAAGCCAACTCAGGTGGGTCATTTGGGAAAAGCTATTTTTTTAGCACCAGACCCCGTAGCCGGTAAGGTCTTTTACTCACTAGGGCAGTTTAAATCGAAATCTTCCCACGATTTGCTATAATGCATAATCAACATTTGACAGTCAAGATAATCTATATAAGTAATCGGTGAAGTCTAAGATAACTAACATGTTGGGTCATGAGAAGTATAGTTAGTTGAAGATAACCAACAATATATTATATATTATTTTTAACAACGAAGCCAACATAATTAATTAAAAAAGTTGAAAATGTCATAAGTTTTCTTAAGTAATTTTTTTTTGAGTATATTACCCAGACAGTTATTTAATACGTTATATAGGTACACTGAAAGGTACGCTGCAAATAAATTTAACGATTTTAACTATTCATATATTGGAAGCATTTACTAATTACAGAATAATGATTGTAATTTTCATACATATAACTACTTATATGTAGTGTATATCGCTTGCCGATTGGAAATTATGCAATATAAATTTTATTTCATCATTCTGTTTAAGTTGTTTTTTATGGAAAAAAAGTTTTTGGAAAGTTTTTCGCAAGAATTTGTCAATGAACTGTTGAGTAGAAAAGTATATTCTGTAATGTTATCAATGCCTACTGCCAAACGCGACACCGCTACCGAAGAAGCAGCAGAACCTGCTCCTGACATAATGGGAAAAATAGAGCTAAAATTGAGCACTATAATTTACGGTGACGGAAGCCCGTTAAACCCAGGTTTAAATTCGTAAGTACCTAAACTAAATAGTAAGCGTTATCTAACAATACATAAATATTATTATAAAAATATGGGCAAGTGGATATCACTTTGCTGTACATAAGGTGTCGTGTGAGGTCACTTTAATGGATATTTTAATTAATTAAATTTTAATTCAACGATATTAAATTATTGTATACGAAAAACGATTCTGAACAAAGACGATCTATCAAACTATATTACTAAATATATTATATGATATATTTATATTTATATTAAAGTAATTTAATTTACTTACAATTATACAGTAGGTTAAATAAATTTTTCCCAAAAACATTGCATTTGAAAATGATATTGTTGTGTGTTTAAAATATAATAATACATGTTAAATGTTTCCATAAATAGTACAAAAGATACAAAAGTACCGACGAATAATATTTTTAAATTACAACAAAATAACTAAAATCGTTATTCTTTGTTAAAATATCTAATTTTGTCCAAATTTAAATTTAAAATGTCCATTAAATAAAAGTGTGTTTATATATTTTTTAGATTTTTTAGTTATGACAAACTTTGTATTATATTTTCAATCCTTAGCTATAAAAATTTAATATTTTAATAATTTTTAATTATAAAATTATTTGCGAATTTTATCAACATTTAAACATTAAATACTTCTAAGAAAAAATCGTACCTATGTTGTCAATATTTTTTAACTAATATTAGGTAAATAACTTATAGGAAACCTTGTTTAAAATTTTTAAACTTATTGACTCAGTAAAACATTTTTATCGATATTTTTAGGAAAAAATAATGAAAATATTTATAAATAGCTCAAAAAGAGTCAATATATTTTTAAAAAAAAAAACACACACACACACACATATATATATATATATAATATCCATAGGCGTAAATTTAGTTAATAAGATCCAACCTGTTAAAGCTTTAGATTCACACACTCAACCCAGAACCAAATCATACGCAGAAGCACCCAACAGTCAAAATGCGACACAGAACAAATCCCTAATACTTCTAATCTCTAATCCCTATTCCTTCTTCCATCAGATCTAAATGCATTAATCACCAAAGGTATTATCTCTCTATTATTATTGTAAATAACAGTACATTTTTATTGAACTTGAAAAAATTAAAGTGATATATTTTTAATTCATAAATGTGTATATATAATATATTATATACCCATTAAAATAATTTTTGTAGGACACTCGTGTCTTAATATTTTTTGATAGGTGCACTATAAATTTAGTTTATAACTTCACTTCAAATAAAAACCATAATATTTACCATAGACTTGCAGATATACATACGGCAGTAGACGAATACGGACAAAAAAAACCATCTTTATACACCCCTAGAAATCCGTTGAGTAAAGCTTCAGCACTAACCATTTTGTTCAACAAATTCTGCCGAAACAATGGATACGTCGCACCCCTGCCACCTTTACCACAGGTTAGACAAATATTATTACAGTTGGTAGGACTTCTTTGTTTCCGATATTACGCTATAATGCTATAATACAGCCATACAGAAACCGATAATGTTATTATAATACTTTTTTGTTGTGCTAGACATTGAGGCGCATTCCCAAGTCAAATTTCGTCTTACACCCACTTTTAATGTACACATAGCCGGCGTATTATTTTTTTGCAGTACCTTGTTATTTTCGATATCAACAAATCGAACGCCGTGTTACCGATCATCGAGGATCTGGATGAAAAAATCGTCTACTACGGGTTTTTCCGTAATGCCGATCCTGAAAACCCCAAGTTACTGTGTAAAGACCCTGAATTGTTGTCTACATATGGCATGAACAAGATTGGGTAGGTACCTTATATTATTATTATTATTATATATTACTCATAAGTATACCGATTAAAGTTTAAAAAATACGAATCAAGATCAGTTAGGCAGCCACTAAAAGTTTACGAAAAAAAAATAAACAAAAAACAATTAAATCTAAATTAATTACGAAATATACAAAATGATTTTAAATGTGTGTTATATCCATTTTATCACATAAATAATATTCGAAAAAAATGTATAATATGAAGGTTTATTTATTTAGAAACATCTAAAATGATTAATTGTACATTATATAATTTTTTACAATATATAAGGGGGTTTTATTATTGGGTTAACTTTAGAAATTCAAATAGAAACCTATACTTTTTTTGCAAACAAAATATAAAGATATTTTTTAAATACATTTTAGTGCTAAACAACATTTTATTTAGTTAATACAAAACTCTATGTTTGAGAGATATTTAAAGTTCTAATAAATTTGTAAAGTTGACCGCCAAAAACTTCCCTAAAATATTGTAAAAAATTAAAAAAATGTACAAATTATTTTAAATGTTTCTAAATTAAAAAAAAATCGTATTATTATTTTTTCTTTAATTTAAATCCATAAAGTAGTGGTAATTTAAATTTTAAATCATTCTGTATAATTTGTTATTTTTAAATTACCAATGCGTAATAATTATCAGGACGCTGAGCATTCATATAATTTAACACAGTTTTTGTTTTTAATTTCGTTTGTGCAGATTTTGTTTTGAATGTTTAAAATACACGATAACAAATAAATATTATTTTATCAAAAACTTTAATAATCATGGATTTTATGTTATCAAATTTAAAAAAGGTCGGCAAATGGGTACCGCTCTGCTGTACAGTAGGTATCAAATGGGTCACTTACATGGACATGTTAAATTTGTATTCATTAATATAAATCATTGTATACGAAAACTATTCTAAGAGAAGACGGTCTGTCAGACTATATAACTAAGTGTATTTATTTTATAATATTATTTTTATTAAAATAATTAATTTTATTACTATTAATAATACAGTAGGTTGAATTCGTTTTTGCAAAAAATATTACATTTAAAAAATTAAGTGTATAAAATAAAATAATATGCTTTAAAAGTTTCAAGCATCTTCGAAAAATATTTTTAAATTACAACAAAATAAATAGCATTGTTATTTTTTATATAAATATCTAATTTCATCCAAATTTTACCTTAAAATGTCTAAAAAAAATTATTTTTTTAATATTTTTCTTTTCATTTTTTTTAGTTACATTATAAACCTTACAAATAACCTTTTTTTTCTCATATCTTTCTTCAACCAAGCACAAAAATTTAATTTATTTGTATTAATATATTTTATTATTATTTTTGTCGTTATTTTTATTTATCTTTATGTAATATCTTCGTAACTGTAATTGTCGAAGCTAATTGTCAACAAAGTTTCCTTTAATTAAAAAAAAAAAACTTTTTTTTTAATTTTCAATCCTTAGCTATCAAAATTAAATATTTTATAAATTTTTAACCACAAAATAATTTGAAAACGTTTGATATTTTGATGTTCAAATTGATACTTAAAATATCTATAAAAAACAACTATGTTAATATATTTTTTTAAATTTTTTTGTTACACTACTAAATCTTTACAAAAAATCTTGTTTTAAATTTTCAACCCTTAGCTATATAAACTAATTATTTTATAAATTTTTAAATACAAAAAAATTTACCAGTTCGTCGTTAAGCACCGTACAGTCAACACGTACCTTATCGCATCTCACGAGTTTCGTATTTATAGCTCTCAATAACACACACTCATCGTATCTCAGGTAATATGCACGTACATTTTACTATTAGCTAATACACGAGAAATCACCCATTGGGCAAAAGCCCATAATACCATATATACCGATAGAAGTTTTTGGATTTAATTTTGAAATAATTTCTTGTATTTTCGAAAAGTGTTCACAATAATATTGAGCAGCTATCAACCATTTGCTCCACCTAGTAATTATGGGCTCGCGTGGTAGAGAAAAATCAGAGTATAATTCTTTAAAAATTGTGGTATGACTAGGAGTTATCAAAAAATTTTTTTTACATTAGCTATGAGAGAATCGACGATAGGGTATTCTACTCTGATTGTCTCTGCCATAAGATAAAAACCTTGCGCTAAACATGTAAGATATATTAGTTTTGAATAAAAAATATTTAATGCTTTCCCTGCCTTCACCATATAAGGAGCTGCATCACTAACGAACAAAAGTACATTTTCGTGTTTTACTTCACTTGGCTAGAATAAACTCATAGAGTCATTAAACAGGTTTGCTATTGTCTGATGATTTGATTTTTCAAGTTTTTCACAGTTGAGTAGTATTGAATTAATAGGCTCATCACATAATTTGCCTATAACTACATTCCCAATGTACCTCCTCTCTACGTCTATCGTTTCATCGATGGACACCCAAATGGGCCCATCTTGAATCTCACCTCGAATTGAAGAAAGTGTTTCAAGATAAATATCTCGAATATAGTTTTTTCGCAATGTACTTTCATTTGGAATATTTTGACCCGTATACTTTTCCAAAAACATTTTGAAATCAAGATTTTGTAATTTAAATAATGATATATCTGAACAAATTAGTGCAAGACAAATGTCAGTATAAAAAACGGACTTACTATTACTAGACGTAGATGTTGACGAGAAAAAGCTTTGTTTATATTTTTCTTTACGTTGTATGCTTTCTTCATGTTTTCGTGTTGCAATGTGTTGTATAATTAAAGACTACTAAGCTGTTGATGCTGGTTTTTCAATCGCGACACACAGTAGAATTTGACCATCGCTTTTAAATGTCTCATTTGGAAATTCATTAATGTACTGAGAAACTTTGGACAAAATAGTTTTACTAATTTTTGGCATTTTTGAAATTTCTGTAGCTACGTACGATTATGATTACAGTCAAACACTAACTATAAAAACCTACTGCTATCGTCCGTCAATCGCCTGCTATCGATTATCAATCGTATATAAATGTATACTATATTAAAATATCTATTATATCTATATGAATATTATAAGATAACGACTATAAAACTAAAGATAACTATTAAATATTTGCTCCACGTGGATCGTCACAGTTCATAATGGCTGTTTTTATCCACTGCAACATGGCTTGAAAACATATGAACTATGAAATGATAAAATATGTTTAAAAATATTTACAAATTAGTAAAATATATAAAAATATGTAATTTATACCAAAATATGTAAAAATATGTAAAATAAAAGTAGCATCATTTTAATAAGAATAATTTAAATCATGAAAATTTCTTATCGAATCTTAAATATCTTGTTTTAATAAAAATATGCATTTACATATAAATCCGTTCCCTACATATGACACAGTATGGACACATAGTTCTACGCTCAAAAAATGGAATGTTAAAGGCGACGTTCTTAAATTTATAAACAACTTCTTAACAGACAGAATATTCGAGGTAAAGCCAGAAAGACATACCATTTCATCGACTTTTGGAACCGAAAATGGATTACCACAAGGGTCCTTATTAAGTGTAATCCTTTTTTTTTAATAGCCATCAATGATATTAGCAAGTACATCAAATCACCTGTTTAGACTATATTATATGCTGAAGACTACACCCTATACTGCTCAGGATCAAACATCAGTCACTTTAAATAAGGAGCTGACCGCAAAATACTTCAAATACTTCACAACTCCCCGATTCAATCGAGATGGATTACGGATCTGGAGTCAAAATGATCAATTTTCAGATTAAGTCTATTTGATAATTTGGTGTGCGAAGCCCATTGCCTACCACTGGACATCAGACAAATGTATTTAATCACAAAATATGCAGCAAAAAAGATGTCTACACCATAAACACGCATATTAGAAATTATTTCAAAACCTTATCATGACCACCATCGGAAAACTTTTTATAAAAGCTCCACGATATCCTTAAAGAATTATCCTTTAACATTAACAACATAAAACCTATAGAAACCATCCCAATAATTCCTCCCTGGAGCATGATCCACATAGAAGCCAATACAGAACTTATTAATTCTAATTCTAACAAAAAAAAACATACCTCATAGTCTGATAAAAAATATGTTTTACGAAATAATAAACAACGAATTTAAAAACTAATACCACTACTATACAGACGCTTCAAAAAAAAAAAAAAATGAAACCGTTTTTGCCTCCTCACTCCTCACCAATCACGATAAAGTACTTATCCTAAGCGACTCTCTGAGCGCAGTCACATCAATAACCAACATACATACAAAATACAACCTCGCCCAAAGCATCCAAAACATAATCTTCATAACCCAAAAAACTATTAAACTATCACACATCGGAAACTAGGCAATGAACTCGCTGACGAATTGGCGGCGAAAACGGCAAGATCCTTGGATACTAAAATATACTTTCCCGTAACATACGATGAAGCAATCCATGCCCTTAAAATCAAATGTCATTCTCCATGGAAAATTCGATGGGAAAATCAAACCAACAATAATAACAAACTCAAACTAATAAAATCAACAACTAAAAAATGAACAGACTCAACAATAATTATGCTTACACGGCATGAAGAGACTATAGTCATCAGAGTACGTATAGGCATTCAAGATTCATATATTCCCATCTAATGTACAAAGAGCCCGAACCCATGTATCCAACATGCCTCTGCGAACTTACTATAATATACATATTCTTAGAATACCCTACTTACCAGAACGCCCGAATAAAATCAAATATAAACACCATCTCACTCAAAGAAGCATTCGACCCCAAACAAAAAAAAAGCATAACAGACTTCATCCATACTCGTATAGTCCAGCTCACAGCGAACATATAGCACCACTGATCAACTATACCCTACAATCTCAACATGAAAATCGATTCAAAAAAAAAAAAAATTACTAAATAAAATAAATAATTACCAAATATAATCAAGTAGTGTAAAATGCAGGTTAATAAACATTGTATTTGAAGCCTTATTTAAATAAAAAAAAAAAATGTTCGATGATGAATTTTGGTCAAAATTTTAAGTTTAAATACTTATAAAAAAACATTGTGATATGTATTTTTAATATTTTTGATCTGCTACTATAACGACTTACGAGGAACCTTGTATTAAATTTTCAAGCATTTTGACCAAACGAAAATTTTTTTTATCGATACATATAAAAAAAAATTTAAAAAACCAAAAATTTCTTAAGCCTACATTTAGCTCAAAAATTCTCAAAATATTTTTAATATTTTTTGGTGTGTAGAAAATAATAATCTTAACATTCGGTGAAAATTTCAAATATTTATGATTATTCCATTTTAATGTACATAAAAATAAGAAAATCGTTCCAAAAGAAAACGGGTAAATATCCAATGTTTAATTTAAAACGTTTATAAAAAATTACTTTTACTTTCTGGTAATTTTTTTTTTTTTGAAAATTAAAAAAACCTATTGAGATTCTTGTGTTAAATTGAATTTTCAAATAGAAATTTTTTTATGAATTTCCTAATAAAAAAACTACAAATTTTGGCGATTTTACGTATTTTGTTGAAATTTTAACAGCAGAATCTTAAAAAAACTATTACAGATTTACGTTTTTTTTTTAATTTTCACTTACAACAAGTAATGAAGAGTCTTGTATTAAATTTTCAAGTTTTTTGATCGATTAAAATTTTTTTATCGACAATAATAAAAAAAAAATTAAAAAACACGAAAAATTATTATGCTTATAAATAGCTAAAAAAAAAGTCAAAATACATTGAAAATTTTATGGTGTATGGAAATTGCTTATTTAAACATTTGATGAAAATTTCATGTATCTATAGTCATTATTTCTTTTGTTACACTAAAAAAAAAATCGATTTTGTCAAAAATTAGCTTTACAAAAAAATTCCTGTTTTTCCTTAATTTTATTTTTTTGTTTTTCCCAACGCGTTCAAAAATTATTGGGAATATTTTACTTTTTACCTCGCAAAGTCCTAACTAGATTCACTTTCCTATCAGAAAAAATGCTGATGAAGAAAATTAGAACACTTTTACTGCATTAAAACGTGATGACCAACACAAAAAATAAAAAAAAACACACAACATTGTAAAATTAATATATTCATTGCTCCGCTCAGAATCAAAAATTTTAATTGGATAAAAACTTGTTGACGGGGTTAAACACAGCAAGACACACTATATATCATATTAATAAACATATTTTTAGATCTACATTTTTTACAACTTCCCTAGAATAATAGTTATTAAAAGGTTTTTTTATTTTTTTTATTTTATCTCTAAACATAGTATAATTAATACGTACATACACTATATTTTTTAAACAGCAAAGACGCCAAATTGGTGTTGTCTGTACTCATGGATGACAAGGACAAGAGCCTTCTGCGGTTCGTGGACATTGGGCCGATATACGTGAGCCCAGATTCTGAAGTAGGCATCGACGATACTATTAAGTTTTTCCCATATAACTTTGACGAGATAGACGGTGAGATAAAGTTATGGCTGGACCAGCAGGAGACTCGGGACGTTAACTATACGGACTTGGAGTACAACTTTGGTGAAGATGAAGAGGGAATGATTGAAGAAGAGAACTCTTCGCAGGAACAAAACTCAGCGAATTAAACTGCGGTCGGTTAATATTGTGTTTGCCAACGGGTACCGACTACAAGTCTGATTATTTCCAATCATTGGCGTGGATTCCAGATTATTTTTTGGTCTCAACATTTAACGATTATAGTAATATGTGTATACATAAGACATAACAATAAATAAATATTATATATTATAAACCTATATCATTATATCCACAGTAAATATTTTGTAGATAATCGTATTATTTAAAAATGGGAAATAGTTCAAGTAGATTGATTTTATTTCAGTGATAAATTATTAGATACGAAAAATGATTCTAAGCGAAGACGGTCTGTCAGCATACAAAACTTATAAGTATATTTTATAATATTATTGCTATTAAAATAATTCATTTTACTATTAATAATACAATAGATTGAATTAATTTTTGCAGAAAAAATTGCATTTAAAAATGTCATTAAGTATATAAAATATTATATACTTTAAAAATTTCTAACACTCACCAAAAATGTTTTTAAATTACAACAAAATAACATTGTTATTCTTTATTTAAATATATAATTTTAACTTAAAATGTCTATAACAATCAACGATGTAAATATATTTTTTTGATTTTTTCGTTACATTATTAAATACTTACGAACGTTTTAAATTTTTAATTCGTAGCAATAAAAATTGAACATTTTATACATTATTAATCACGAAATAATTTGAAAATGTTCGATATTTCGATATTCAAATTTGAACTTAAAATATCTATAAAAAAACAACCATGTTAATATATTTTTTAATTTTTTGGTTACACTATTAAATCCTTACGAAAAACCTTGTTTTTAATTTTCAATCCTTAGCTATAAAAACTGAACATTTTATAAATTTTTAAATACAAAACAATTTGCAAATGTTTGATGATGAATTTTGATCAAAATTTTAAGTTTAAATGCTTATAAAAAAATTGTGCTATGTATTTTTAATGTTTTTGATCTGCTGTTATAACGACTTATTAGGAACCTTGTATAACATTTTTAAGTATTTTGACCCAATGAAAATTTTTTTTATCGATATTTAAAGAAAAAAAATTTAAAAAACCCAAAAATTTCTTAGGCTTACAATTAGCTCAAAAATTCTCAAAATATTTTTAAATTTTTTTTTTTGTATGGAAAATAATAATCTAAAAATTTTAATGAAAATTTTAAACATCTTCAATTATTCCTTTTTGAATCATGTCAAAATAAGAAAATCGTTCTCGGAGAAAACGGGCGAATATCCAATGTCTAATTTTAAACGCTCATAAAAAATTAGTTTGACTTTCCGTAAACTTTTTTTTTTAATAAGGTAAAAAAACTTATAGATATCTTTGTGTTGAATTTTCAAATCTTAGATTTGTATAGAAAAATTTTTATCAATTTCCTAATCAAAATTTCGTGATTTTTATGTATTTTCCCGAAATTTTAATTTTAGATGCTTATAAAAATACTTTTAGATACTTACGCTCAACTTTTTTTTAATTTTCGCGTACAACAAGTTATGAAGAACATTGTATTACATTTTCAAGTATTTTGATTGACTGAAAAAATTTTTATAGGCAATAATAAAAATCTACGAAAATTTATTATGTTTATAAATAGCTCAAAAAAAATCTAAATATTTTGAAAATTTTATGGTGTATAAAAAATGCCTTTATAAATATTCGATGGAAATTTCATGTATTTACAGTCATTATTTCTTTATTACATTAAAAATAAAAATACATTTTGTCAAAAATTTGCTTTGCAAAAAATTTTCCGTTTTTCTTTAATTTTTTTTTTTTTGTTTTTCCCGATGCGTTTTAAAATTATTGAAAATTTTTTACTTTCAACCCTCCAAAGTATCAACTACATTTAAATTCCTATCAGAAAAGATGTTGATGAAGAAAATTGGAGCACTTTTACTACACTAAAACATGATGACCGACACAAAAAATAAAAATAAAAAACATACAACATTGTAAAATCAATACAATCATCACTCCGCTTAAAATTTAAAAATAGGTACAATGTTTTTATTTATAGATATTCTTAAAATCTTCTGTAATAAATTCAAATTTGGACCAAATTAGATATTTAAGCAATAAATAAGGATTTTATTTAATATGTTATAATTTTAAAATATTATTTGTAGATACTTAAATTTATAAAGTTTATTATAATATATTATACTCACAAAGTCATTTTCAAATGCAATGTTTATGGCAAGAGTTTATTTAACCTATTGTATTTCTAATAGAAAAATAAATTACCTTGATAGCAATAGTATCATAAAACATAGTTAATATTTTAGTAATGAAGGCTGGCCATCTTTGCTCGTAATCGTTTTTCGTATGCATTGATTTTTCAATATCTAAAACCATTTTCATAAGATAATAGTCATGGTGCTTTACTGTTATATCTATCATATTATTTTATGGTTGAAAATGTTGTGTTAATCTGGTGTACTAGTACCTGAACTAAACGCTATTCACAATTTCACACCATAATAAACTATACACTAGAAAATATGTTAGAAAGTACCTACAATTTAGCAGCAAGAAGAAATAATTAATAATGATTGATCAGTTGTAACATTTTGTCTGTATGTATTTGATTTATTAATGCTAATACATAAATGTTTAAAACAAAATTAATAAATATTGATAAGATTTATGTATTTTGAATAGCTGCAAATATTTCTATACTGGTAAATAGTGCTAAAAATAGGACATGTTCTATTACTAAAATTGTGTACTCGCCAGCATGATTGCTTTAACTATAACTAGTATAGTATATTTTTTTGTAATTCACACGGATCTAAAAACTATAGTACACAATCTACCACACTAGGGATAGCATAATTATATAATATCGCGTGAAACGGGCTTTATACGTCTGATTGTACACGACGACAGTGAAACGCGACGCGGTGGTATGGGATCCTGATCTCATCTGACGTAAAACGAAACAATCATACTAACTACTTGAATTTCTTTTTTTATTTCTCATATTTGTGCGATTGCCGTTAATAACGGCCAGATAATTAAGGAGTGAAATAGTTTATGATATTCAAACGCTATTTAAAAAAAGGTCATTTTATTTTTAAAAATCTAATGTTTTATAAAAATTGTTATATTCTTTACAACTTTGAATGCTTATAAATGTTAATTGTGCCTATTGTATGATATTTTAAAGGTCTGCCAAGTATAAAAAAAAAACTAAAAACTGAAAGGTTTCAAATACCTAAAAGCTTACAATATTAATCTAAATATTTTGAAAATTGCATTGTGTACCTATAGAAAATTAGAAAATTATAGTTAAATTAATGCGTATAATGTGTACATTTTTCCGAAGTATGAAAAGTACTATGAATAAACCGGAGGGAGTTGGAGGGGAGATACTAAATAATATATTCTGTGATAGTATTAATTATTTATATTCCATACAGTGAAGCATTCCCTAATGAACGCCTCTAAATAGCTGACGATTTATAACAAACTACAAATTATATAACGTTTTATTTCCAAATAACGATAAACATAAACCTTTTAATTTTTTTTCATAATGCAAGCCTTGCACACAACACATACCTATCAGCGACATCACATATTATGTAGGTGCATACACTTTAATAAATTTAAAACCCAAATTTTTAAGTAGTTTAAAGATTTTAGAGAATGCATTTAGTATAACGAATGGCTAAGTGAATTATTTTCATTAGATTTAGGCGACCATGTTACATCAAAATATTAAAATCAAATAATGTTATCACCGGGGCTTGCAAACGTTATAATAACTTTATGATTATAACGCTATATGTGACAAAAAACGATTGAAATTTTCTAACGTTATTAAAATGGAAAACGGTAAACAAAAATAAATAAATACCACAAAACAATGCATAAAACGATTAATAATATATATACAATTAATCAAAATATAACGTAAAATCTTAGAATATCGTTAAACAAAAAATAACGCAAAACGAAATAATTTTAAATCCATTTAATTAAAAGTTTCAATATTGATTTCGTAGAAAGATTTACTCCACGGGATTTATTTTGATTTTATTGTAAACGATCCAAGAATTTATTATATCTATATCTGGACCATTCAACGAATTAGATAATATTTTTAACAATAAACGCAACAGTTGTATAATGGTTTAATTCTAAATAACGATAAATGCAAAAATTGTATAACGTTTAAATTCTCAATAACTATAAACGTGAATAACGTTTTACTTCTATGTAACGACAAACTCTAAAATTGTAAACGTTTAGAACGTTTTTTTTTTTTCAAATGCAAGCCCTTGTCACTACTCTTATCAGTTTTAAATCACGACAAGCTTATAATAAGTTATAAGGCCAGGATTAAAATGACCTAAAAATTATAAAATATGTCCGAGAAACGACAAAACTGCTAATTAAATATAAAAGCCTAAGTTTTCTATACTCATTTGTATGAAACGGATTTTATACTTGAAAATCGTTTTACATTCAATTTCAGCCATACTTATAACACTAGTGATGTACCCACTGGTGTTGTATTGTAGCGAGATTTTTGAAGGGATTTTTCATCGTATATACAATTAGTAAATTACAACTCGTTAACAAATTTAAAATGTATTCCGTGGATTTATTTCTAAATAATATAAATTTTATAGCATAATAATTCCATTGTACATAAAACAAAAACCAGTGTTCGTGAATCGAACAACAGCCGTTACACAATATGATCTACCCAAAGGCGACGAGGAGGAAAACGAGAAACAATCGAAGTCTATAATTTACTATGCATACAAATCGACCTCGCGCGCTTTGAGCCTGTTCTGGTCACACTGTTGGACGCCCGTGTCCTCAGAAATAATAAAAAAAAAAAGAAAGGCGGTTTGAACTCGACCCGAGTCTTAGTGTACCCGCTTTTGCAAAATATGCGTCCCGTCCCGTCTGGCGTGAACTCAACCATAGCCGAAATGCGCTCAACCTTATAGCGGCGACCGGTACACCATACACATAATTGTGGTATAATATTATTATACGAAATTATATAATGGATTTGATCATGCGCGTGCGTGGGATTGTACCGCCGTTGCCCCCGCCGCGCCGGCGCAGTTACCGCGGTCCGCGGCATCGTCGGCGATGGCGTTGATACTTGATAAGCTGATAAGCTATCGTAAACACTGCGGCGGTGTACGACGGTGTCCACAGCTATATAATAACGATATTATAATTTACAGTATTATGAACAGTATACTGTTCGTCAACGTTAATACACTTCTACGTTCGCCAACGATTGCGACTGCTCGGCTGTAAATCGTATGCAACTGCAGCAACAAATAAATTGCAATAATTATAATCGCGCGTCGCCCGGTTCCCTTGATGCATCATAATATTGCCGGCCCGTCATCGTCGTCGTCGTTTGCGCTGCGCGGACCGCGTCGTGTGCCGTACGACCGCCGACTAGTTCAATAGGAATAATGACGTGCTCGCCCGCGCCGCGCCGTCAGTCGGTCGCCAATCGACGGATGCGATGAACGCGCCGCCGTTACCGAAATCAGAAAGGCAGTGCAACAACGACGGTGCCATCGCGACGGTACGCCACGCCGCGTCGTGAACGCCCGCACATATCGTACACACACACCGTCCGGGAGATGTGGATAGCAACATGGTGTCTGGGCTTCGTCTTGTTCTCGTGTCCCAATTGCCTGTACTTTTGCGTCGGACGCGCAGCCGCCCAAAACAACAGCAACAACACCTGCGATCCACTGGGTAAGTCCACGACCAGCAAGTGTCCGTCGTCCTTACACCGTCATAATATATCGACGATCCTTCTATAATGCACATGGCCACATCAGGCGACTCGTACGTTTTGTCCGTTTCCAGATTATCAATCGACACCGACTCAATTTGTTATTTTTGATAAGTGATCCATACACACGTTTCAGGCTTCAGCACTCTTCTCTGACTGTGCTCTTTTAGTATACTTACCTACACATTTTTTTTACCAGGTTAACACAAATATGCATACATTTTATGAGGTCTGCCGCATCAGTTCAAGTAGTAAAGTGTAACTATGGTTCTTGAAAATAATGATTATCTATTGTACTATAGGGACCTCCTATATCAAAATATAAGTACAGATCCATTACCAGATGCTTTTATAGGGTAGTTTATATAGCTTAAAAAATTGTTCTCGATATCATATTATAATGCCATCTTTTTACTAGAATCAATCTTTACAAATATTCAGTTATAATAATTTACTTATTATTTTAATTTTAATAAACATTAGAATTATTACTAAGTCACATATAGTTTTTTGACATATTTTTTTTTGATTATATACTGCTTAGTTTTATTTATTTAAAAATGACTGTCATCTAATAAGTTTAGACTAAAATTATGCATACAACATGATAAAAAATTATTTATGCATAGTTAAATTTATATATTGCAGTAAATTGATGGGTTATAAATAGGTTCTGGGTAGACATAGATGTTTTTTAGATAGAGTTAAAGAATAATATTAAAACATAAAATATAGTACATATATATTATCAAAAACGTGTTAAAATATTATTTAAACATATCAAATTATTAAAATAAAAATAGATTAAAGAAGAAAAAACATTATTTTACAAAGGTAAATTGAAAATGTTGGTAAACATTAAATTAAAACATGTAATTATATAGTTCCAAAAATAACCATATATACACTATCTAATCCTTTAATATTTAGATTTTTTTTTTGTATTTTTTTGTACCTACTCGTTTGGTGTTGCATTAAAATAAATTGGATCCAAATAATCCACAAAAGTTTGACTAAATTACTGATTTATTTATATATTTTATGGAATATCGTAATATGCTTTATTTTTTCTTTTACAACTAAAAACATAATAAACACATTTTATATAGATACTTTATTGATAAGACACACAAATCTTAAAAATTAAGTTTTGTGGATCCTTTTAGACCAGTGTTTTCCAACCTAAGGAGTAGTACACATTGCTGGGGAAGCACAAGCAGTAATCACAAAGTAAAATTGTTATTTTTTAAATTATTTTTATTTTACAATAGTTTTGATGTCGTACAAAATACTGTTTAGTTTATTTGTAAAGTATACAAAAGAAAATGATCATTTTTTTTAATTTATAGGACGAGAGTTTTTTGAAAATCTATCAAGGGGCATAGTATAGAACAGGTTGGGAACCACTGTTTTAGACTATATTTACATATTTAAACAAATGCTTAATATTTATTTTGGTTAACTTGAAGTGTGATTATAGTCTCTTTCATTAATGCTACCATGTATTCTAATATTATTTTTCAAATTAAATTTATTTATTGAATGAAAAAGGCATAAACATATTTTTTTCTATATTTAAATATATATTTCTATCACTAAATCATTTTTGTACTTACATGACTACAAGCCTCAAACCAATAGAAACCCTTTGCTTGATAATTTTTCCATGACTGACACGAGAAAAGTAAGCACATATTATCTGTAGGTAATCTTTTAGGTTTTATGATAACATTTTTACAATGGGCACATATTATATGTACACTTTAGTTGTCACATGACTAATAGTAATTACTAAATGTGTTTTATCAAATATTTGACTTTATATTGGTTATAAATTTAAATTCAAATTAAGATAATAGTTAGGTACTCATGTTGAGTCAAATTTATGTCTATTACCTATAAGTTATTTTGAATTAGGTAGTAAGAAAGATTCTTTTTAATTTTTATTGTTTATTATTGCCTATTATTAGGATCTGTTATGTTAATATATATTAGTACTTTTAACAGCGACAGGGGGATCTGGGGGATGTCTTTTTAAAAAAAAAATTCAATGAAATCAACAGTAGTTTTTTATAAGTGTTTAAAGTTAGAATTTCAACAAAATACGACCCACTTGACACCTACTGTGTAGCAGAGTGTACCCACTTGCAGACCTTTTTTATAATAATTTTTTACAATTTTATATCTAATTAAAAGTAATGATGAATTGTGTTAGTTGGTATTTAATGTTCTATTTTCTAGTCATGTACATCATACATTTATACTGTATATAGTAGGAAAATATTGAAATCTTAAAGGGTTGTATGAGGGCAAAGCCACTCACTTATACCTATATTATTCAATGCCGTATTCCTTTCCTTACACAATTCCTAAATATGCCACTAAATTTTAATAATACTTTAATGCCATTTCTTTATAAAATGTTCTTTTATTATTAGTTTTAAATATCCTAATTATAATTGTATCAGTTAAAATGTTGTTAACTTAATTTATAAGGCTCACAGATTTGATTGTAAAATGCTGTATTTGTATTTTTAAATTTAAAATTGATGAATATGTGAATATTAAAGAAAAACGTTATTCACTCAATAGTTTATATTTAACTGTAATTATATACATATTTTATTATTACAGTAACTAAAAGCAAACCACAAAACTTAACTGTTTCTAATGTAACCAGTCATTCAATTACAATAACATGGCTTGCACCAAAAGATGGTGAGGATGGAATAACCAATTACAATCTTTATTACTCATTTGACAATAACACATATTCAAAATTATTGACAAATACACACATACATACAATTGCGGATCTCAGTAAGTATATAACTATTATTTCAATATTTTGAATACACTATTCTTTTTTATAATGTAAAATATTAATTTTATATTCTTCTAAAATCTAATTATTAGTTAAACTTACTACTTGTAAGAATATTAATCAATCCTTGAAATTTTATATTATTCAATCCCAAAACACATTTCTTTCTTATAATAATATTTTATTTTACGGAAGAAAATTCTAATTACAATTTTAAAGTAGACAGAATAATATAGCATAGTATATAGTGTTATAATATTTACATAGATTTATAATAAATAATTTAAAATTAAAACGTAATTATATAATATAATAGTAAGAATATGCTATTAATATATAAGAAAAAATAAAATTATAATGAACAATACTAAAAAATATAATACAAGACAACACAATAAAATACTTGATAGTTTTAAATAGTTATAATTTTAATGAAAATTTAGTGGTAGACAAATTAAAAAAATCTAGATTTATTCTATTGTTACATAGGGACATTAAGACATTACTTAGAGAATTGAATTGGTAATTTTTTTTGATATTTTTCAGATAGAAAAGAGATTTATCACGTGATCTAATAATATTTATTTTAAAATTAATACTTTCTAATAATTCAGGACAGTTGATTATATTATTTAATAATTTAAATAGAAATTCTATATAATATAATAATATATAATAGAATTCATTTTTATTAAACACAACTTTAAGTTTCTGTAGATTAAAAAATCCTCTACCTAAGTGTACAATTCTATCGACATGGCATTTAAATGATAGAAATCTAAGGAAATTATTCTGAATTTTGTATAATTGTGAAATTGACATAAAAATTTTGACACCCATATAAGAAGCCCATATTCTAACTGTGAATGAATCAATGAGCAATATAATAATTTAAGAGAAATCTCGTCCTGAAAATCTGTACATGTCCGTTTTAATAATACTAGTTTTTGAAATCCTTTTTTTCTTATGGAGTCAATATGGTTAGAAATGATAATTTTGAGTCAAAAAAATACCAAGATAATTAATCATATTAACTCTATTTATTAATAGGTTATTTAAATTGTAATTAACTATGATAAGATTTTTTTTAACAAAAATGAAATATTTAAATCAATTTTTAAATTTTCTGTATCTTTTAAATTTTTTATTTCTTTGAAAATTTTTGCATCCTTAGCGAATAGTAATATATTAAAATGAGCAATGACTACTAGTAAATCATTTATAAAAATAGAAAAAAGAATTGGTAATAAATTATCTACTTGTAGAACTCCTGAAGTAACAGATATTTGGTTGAAAAAGAAATTTTTATATTTAACAATTTGTTTACGGTTTGATAAAAATGATTTAAATCAACTCAACAGGGAATATTCAAATCCATAATCTTTCAGTTTATTGGTAACTCCAATTATCTTAATCTTAAAGTACCTATATTATAATTTTGTATTTCTTAATAACGTAAAATCTCTGTTTATTATTTATTATCAAAATAAAATCAATAATGATCTTACATTTTTTTTTAAAACCAACAATAGTTTAAAGTAACAGTGATAGTATATTAACATCTCTTATCATAAAATAAATTTAAGCCGGTCATAATGTAAGAATTGATAATTATTATTTTTTAATAATTGAAAATCTGTTCTAGTGTATTTTTTCTTTATACAAGGCTAGTATTTTTGAATGTTATACTCAATATCATAATATATTTGGAAATTAACTAGTATTTTATGTAAAATTAGGTTAGGTTATGTTAATTATTATTTATTTATCTTTTTAGTTTCTAATTATTTTTAACATTTTGAAAATATTAGGGTAAATTTATTAAAGTTATAAACAGTATATAAAAGTTACTATTATATAATTTTGTTGAATGGATTGACTAGGATAAATTTTAATTTTTCTTACTAGGTACTTCATACTTTATAGAACACGTTTTAACTGTTTTTTATTGATAAGATTTTAATTAAATAAATTATCTTTTAAACTATTATTAATAATCACAAGACTATTAGCATTTTTTACTGTGACATTGAATTTTATCAATTTTAATATTATTATTTATTAGTGCATTTATTTTATTTTAAATTCCAAATATAACAACAAAAATGTCTTGGTCTTGCCACGTGTTTTAAAAAAATTATGTTTTAGAACAGAACAATTATTCTAAAATCAACATCAATGAAGGTTTCTATTGGTATCATCATTTATCTGTGAAAAAATTACAAAAACAAAAATATTTACATAATACCAATTGAAAACTAAATTAATTTGGTTTTTGTTGTAATTAAAAAAGAAATAATGAAATTTTCATCAAATATTCATGTCAACATTTTTTAGAAATTATATAATTTACAAAATCTTTTGGATCTTTTAAAATTATTTATAAATATATGAAATATTTAATTTTATTTTAATAATTTTTGTTTTTCGTCTTGAAAATGTAATACTTTATAAATTGTTTTCTTCAACAGTTAAAAAATACCAATCTATCAATTACGGTGACATTTTTTTTTTTATAATTGTCTGTAGTTCAAATGTAGAAAAAATTGGATATTTTATGAAAAAATATAATTTTTGTTATTTTGATATGTAATTGAAAGTATATTAGAAATTTAAAACATTTCACTATTTCTAATATTATCATTTCATATATTATACAATGACATTTTAAAATATTTAGACTAATTTTGAGCTATTTATAAATACCTGAAATTTTATAATTTGTTTAGTTTATTTTCAAGTTTATGTTTGATATCATTTTTCATTCTTGATATTAGGGCTTGATTATTTATATAACGTTCCTCATAAGTTTTTCTTAATATATTAAAAACTAGCCGTTCCGCCCTGCGTTGCCTGAGCCAAATATTAAGTTGAGATTAACCTGAAATGATTTATATGCATTTAAACCACATAGGTAGACAATCCACTGCATTAGATCACGGACAATATGCGAACAGTAAATTATCAGGTAGGCAATCCACCTGCGGTGGATTGCGGACCCCATGAAGTGCGTTAGTGAG
>JACXSJ010000655.1:5731-61265 GCA_014851325.1 Pentalonia nigronervosa | reverse complement strand
TATATAGATATTGGTACAATTCTTTTTAATATGTGTTAAAATTCAAATTGTTGGTAAAATTAAATAATTTGTCAAGAAATAACAATTGTTATTTCTTTTTATTTCAACTTACCAGATCAAGAAAACACTAATAATAATAATAATAAAAATAAAATTTTATATAAGTACATAACTATGCTTATAAATATATTCTGTTCCATTCATCTTTTTCTCTGAATTGGTTTTCGTATTCAAATGTAATATATCTTTTACAGTTAACTACTTAATAATATAATACACTCAAAACCTACCATATATCAAAAACAAATACTTCCCTAGTTTTTTTAATTATTGAGTCTATTTTTCTTTGTTGTTAACTGAATTGTTTCTATATTTTTTCACTGTTTTTTTTTTTTTTTTTTGTGATATTTCTGAAATGTATGAGGAAAATCAAACATGACGTCTTGAATGTACAACCTATGTTTAATTTTTTCACAGGTAAAGAAATTGCACATAACTAAATCGCCTAAAAAATTCTGGAAGTACGTTCGGGACCTTAAACGTCACTCTCTAATTCTACCATCTGTGAATTATCTTGACTCCTCTTCTAATAATAACTTTGAATCTTCTTCACTGTTCTCTAATTACTTTTCCTCCGTTTATAAAGCACCTTCCACTACATTTTCACCATCAAAAAGCACGTATACTCATCCTTATGATTTCCCCTCCAATGCATTCTTCACGCCTGACGACGTTTTTTCTGTTCTTAACAACTTAAAACACACTTATTCTTCTGGTCCCGATGGTATTTCTGCATGTTTCTTTTTCAATTGTCACTACTCTATATATCTCCCGTTTAACCTTATTTACAGGCGTTCTCTTAATGAAGGTTACTTCCCAACTATATAGAAAACCTGCGCTGTAACTCCTATTTTGAAATCAGGTGATCCCATCGTGATTCATAATTATAGGCCAATTTCCATACTTCCTCATTTAGCTAAGATCTTTGAGATTATCGTTTACAATTCTATAAAACGTAGCCTGAACCATATTTTAATTCCTCAGCAACATGGTTTTAGACTTAGTAAATCTACAATCATTAGTGGTATGACATTTTCCTCTTACATTTTTGACAGCTTTCATTCGGGCCACCAAGTGAATTTACTGAAATTACTGATTTTTCCAAGGCTTTCGATACTGTTGATCACCTCTCCCCTTGTAAAGAACTTGAATCCCTTGGAATCGGTGATCCTCTTCTTTCCTGGCTTAAAGTCTACATATCTGGCCGATAGCAATTTTTTAAAGTGAATGGTACTGTCTCTAACTTAATTCAGGTAACTTCAGGAGTACCCCAAGGCGGTCACTTCAGTCCTCTTTTATTCAACTTATTTGTCAACTCTCTTGGAATTCATATGACCGGTGTTGAAATTTTATTATATGCTGATGATGTTAAAATATTCCTCAAAATTAAATATCCTAGTAATTGTCAGATTTTACAATATCAATCAAATATTTTTTGTAATTGGGCCAACAACCTAGGTTTATCTCTTAACCTCGATAAATGTCATGTAATTTCCTTTCACAGAAGTAGGTCTCCGTTTTCATTCTCGTATACTCTTGATGGAATTGCTCTACAACGTGTCTCCACTATTAAGGACTTAGGTATCTTCTCTTCTTCCGATCTCTCTTTTAGTCATCATATTGACATCATAGTCAGTAAATCACTAAAAGTTTTAGGTTTCATCAAGCGCAACACGCAGCTCTTCAATTCAACCAGGTGTCTCATTACACTTTATTACTCCTTGGTGCGTTCTATTTTAGAATATAGAGTTGTTATTTGGCACCCCTATCTTTCTAACGATATATTATGTATTGAACGTGTTCAAAATAAATTTTTAGCATTTGCAACCTTTAAACTAAATATCCCTATTTCCTCTCACAACTATGCTCCTATCCGTGATCTTTTAAATATTGAAACTTACCGCGCGTCGTTTAAAGACTTATTATAAATTCTTATCGTCTCTCCTATCAAATTCTATAGATGCACCTGAGCTTCTTTCTAGTATACATTTTAGAGTACCTTCATATGCTACGCGTAATCCTTCTTTTTTTTCTATTCCAACTCGTACCAATTCTTACGGACAAAATCATTCATTGTACCAGATGCTCCATTCCTCTAATTCTATTTTATTATAATAATGATAATCTATAATCCCATTTATATGACTTATGTATAAATGTATAATTTAATAATTTTGTTTACTAAGTACTTTCGAATCTGTGTATGCAATGTATTCATTTTTTTCCTCGCTACCTCAATTTCTTTTTGTTTGTCACTTGTTATCTTAATTTATTTTTAATTATGTTCATATTTTGTATATTGCCGTGATGGCATTAACTATTTTTAAAATAAAAATTAACTTTTAACTTGTTTAGACTTAAAAAAAAAGTGTGATACAAAATAAATTCTTATAAATGTAATTGTAAAATTAATAGATCCCTTGTTTTTTTTCATTATTAAAATATAAAGATAATTTTATTATGATAGCAATTTATAATTTGAATGATTTTTATCTAATATAGTGACTCACATATTAATCAGTATGTAGAACCAATGTCTCCAAAAGTGTATAATTCAAGCTCTATAGTTGAGATACAGAGTAAATACATACATTACATTTTAAATTGAAAATGTTTAGGGAATCATGAACCAAAAAAGTTTAGGTCCCACTGCAATACACGATAAAAAAAATATTAATTTAATTATTCATAACTATTTTTTGTCAGTAATATTTATTTTTTCATAGCATTCGATTTTATTTAAAATATCTTTATTCTATTCATGATTATTTTTACTATCCTATACATAATATGTATTTATCATATTATATTATAATATGATAACTTATTTCAATGATAAAGAATTAAACTAATCCTATATGCCCGTATCTATATTAGTACATACTTGTTAAATCATAATGATAAAATCAGAATTTTTACATAGAAGTTAGTAATTTTAAGTACCTTCCTACTAAAAATTAAAATCCAAAAAATAATTTTTAAAGATTGTCATGATTGTAGTAAATTATATGGTTCTAATTGAAAAATAAATAATAAATATATTACCTAGTTTTTTTTTAATTTAATGAATTTTATATCATAAGAAACTGTGTTCCCTTAACACAATTTTTTTTTTATTATAAGTACTGCATACCTTACATAAAACCATAAATACATTTTTTGTTCTATTAATTTGTGAATTAAGAGTTAAACATATTAAATTAGGTGATATTTTTGACTCTTATTACTAGGGTTTGGATTTGAAGGCAATATAAATAGAAAAAAGTACTTCAAATTTGGAAAAAAAAGCATTTTATACTTACATTATTTAAAAAAGGCAATTAAAAAATTATACAACATGCACAAAATATTTTTAAATTTTAAAAACATATAATGTAGGTTAGGTATTATTTGTTACATCATGGTAATAGGTAAATAAAAAAAGGTCAAAAAAGCAGAAATAATGTTCATGCATTAGTTTAGAAATAAAATGACACACATTTTATATAAAAATTGTTTTCTATCATTACCCAATAAAAAGTTATTTGCCTTCAAATCCGAACCCTATTACAATCTTTTCATTTATGACAATACTCTTAGTACTGGTTTATTATTAAACACATTACTAAATTTACTATAACCATTGGCGTGTATTGTTAACTTTTTAATTAAGTTTATAATAATTTAAATTTTTTAATTTAAAATTAAATTTGTCATAATAAAGTTAAATGTTTGTTTAATTCAAGTATACAATAAAACCAACCACATTTAAGTCTGTTTTTATTTATTTCAAATGTAATTACCAAAACTTTTATATTTCCAAATATTTTAAACCAATAATAGTTTATATCACATATTTTATTATAAAAATTATATAATATATTATAATATCTAGTATGTATCTAACTGGGTTTACAGTATTTTTAAAATAAAAATATTAATATAATCATGGTGCTACAACAAATTTTAGATGATACGTTTTATTATTGTAAATTGTTACTTATTTCTATTATTTATTTTTATAACGAAAAGTCTAATCTCAATTATATGTTTCTATATATTTTTTTTTATTTATTTACATTTGTTTTTGTACATTTCTAGGACCTTTCACTAAGTACCAAGTACACATTGTAGCTAAATGTGGAAAATATATAAAAAGTGAATCTTCAGATACGATAATTCAATATACTGATGTTGACGGTCCGGGTCCACCAAATATTATAAATGCCACATGTGTACCAGGAACTAACGGCACATCAATTTTCTTACAATGGACTACACCTCAACATTTTTATAAATCAGTAGATGAATATATTATATATGTTTCTTATTATATTACTAATATTGCTAAAAAATTCAACATTTCATTACCGAAAGACAGTAACAATTCAAGTGTATGTAAATTATGGTCTTCAAAATAATGTCGTAGCATAATACTTAATTTAATTAATTGTGGAATTATTATTATTTTACAGCATAATCAGTACATTATTCAAAATTTAACTGATAATATTGTGTATGAATTAACAATAAATGGTGCAACAAATAGTCACCTAGGCGATAATTTAATTGAAGGTAAATCTTCAGATCTTCGTTCAGTGCTCTTACATAAAGATTGTGATAATGATAGTACTTCTAAAAATCATAATTTAATAGAAAATACAAAATCCCTTTTAATTGGCTTATGTTGCGTATTGGGATTACTCTTCATTGTAGCTGTTGTATTATTTTGGCAGTAAGTATTTTGCTTTTGTTTATAAACATTATAATATAATATTTCACATTTTAATCATTTTATCACCATAGCTAACAATATGTGTGATTTTTTACATGTAACACATAAAATAAATGTTTTGTACTATAGATGCCATCCTGTGTGTAGGGTATACTTTCATGCAGCTTATTATTATCTGGAGGATCCACCATTCGTGTCACATACTGTGCCAACATTGCCAAATTCTGATTGGTGGAAGCATAAACAAGAATCTCATGTTGTGACAGTAGATGGTTTTGCTAGGCATGTAGCTAGTTTGCATGTTGATGGAGATATTGGTTTTAGCAAAGAATACGAAATCATTCAAGAAGAGTCTATGAATTTTGATTTTTCAACTGAATCATCACAACTACCAGAAAATAAATCGAAGAATCGATACCTCAACATAGTTCCATGTAAGCTAATAAATTATAATTAATCTTGCTACTGTAATTCATTTATATATTTTATATTGAGAGTTGATAAGAAAATCGACAAAGAGTATATTTTAATAATAGTATATATAGTGCTCAGTTGGTCTAAGAGAATAGACCAACAAATTAATTCTAAGTCATTGTTATACAGAAATTTGTAATATTAACAGATATAATAATTTAAAATATTTTTAGTTTTATACTTCATTTCGAGTATTTAATTGTATATTTTAGTCTATTTTAAAATTATTGAACATTTAAAATTTTAATCTGCTATATTTTAATATTTTTTTACATAATATGTCACTGTTAATATATTAATTTTTGTTGACATTCCAAATAAGCACTCAATTTTCATATACTCTGATATTATATACATATGTTACGGATGATGTTAATATAAGCCATGCATTTTGTGGTTATGCAGTCTTAGTTTTAATACTATCAGGTCAATGTTAACATAGTGAAGATGTTTAATTGTTTAATTCCATACATTTCTATCTTTTTTTATACTATAGTAATACTAGCATCTAATCACATTAGTATTTATTTATTTAAGAAGATAATGTCTTAATGGTCTCATTCATTTATGTTAAGGATATATGGGTCAAATAATGAGCCTAGTTTAATCATAATCTAATATTAATTGAGTGAAATTTTCAATATGATTTTAATTGTGTGAAGTACCTTTGGTTTGGGATTACATCTAAATATGTTATTGTAAGTGTTTAGTTATTAATATAAGTTTTTTAAGGTATAAAATAATTATATATCTGTGTATTATATAATAATTAATAATAGTAATTATTACTATTATATATTCATACTAGTTAAATTACCTGTCGTTGCAGTGTTTAAGTATATAAAAGTATGTAACCTGGCAAGATTAAATTTTGTTTAATCTATTGAAATTTAAATTAATTAAGATTTTTGAAATAATATTTTATACATATTAATTTAGTTTTTAAGATAATAATTATCATAACCTATTCTATAAGTTATAGCTTTTGGTGGCCGAAGCTTTGTTCACGATAAATTTTAGCACTGAAGGTTCAAAATAAATGTTTTACTGATAGTTTTTCAAAATATTATCTACAAAACTTCTTTGTAGACAATGTTCTTCGCTGATCTATTAGTAGGCGACAAAATCACCAAGCTACTGGGTGAGCTTACGCGTGAGCAAGCAACGTAGAACTGCCCATGTGAAAAATAGTTTTCTCACAAATCTATTCCTGCAAATTTGAGAGTTTGGCCTTGAGACTTGTTTATAGTCATTGCAAAACAGACTTTGAGGGGAAACTGTAATCGCTTAAATTCGAACAGATGATCATTCGGAATTAAAGGGATTCATGGTACAAACACAGTTTCCCCTTTCGCACATCCAGTTAAAATTGTGGATTCTACTATATTGCGATGTAAAATTTTGACTTTAAGCCTGGTTCCATTGCATAGTTTATGTGGTTTCAACTTTCGCAACAACATAATAGGTGTGCCCACACGCAGAATAAGCCTATGATATGGCAAACCCGGTGGTTTCAATGAATTTAAAAATTCAACCAGATAATTAGTTGCATCGTCTATGTTGACCACCATATCTATCGAAGTATATACTTTTTCTTCCGCTTCAAAAGACATCAGCAGTGTATCATTGATAGCCGTCGCTTGGTCATTTTTTGGAGTGAGTATAGCACGTTCACACAACCATTCCATAGGCTTATCATGAATATGAGCAATATCTGGATAAATTTTTGATATTAAATCCTGAACTGTAGTTACAACTGTGCACAAATTTTCTGGGATAGTTATCATTTCATCAAACGATGGATAATCACCATTGCCAATTTCAAATAAATGATCTGCAAATCTACCAGCAAACTTTTCCTCTCCCAAGTATACCCTCATATTTTTTGACAGTTTGAGTATATTAATCTGAGGCCATAAAGTAGATCTTTTAAGACATGACTTGACTTCATCAGTTCTAGTCCCTTTTGGTACTACTGGTAGAGTCTGCCCAAAGTCTCCAGTCAGTAAAACCGTTACACCACCCATTAACCTTTTATTTCCCCTTATATCCTTTAGAGATCTATTTAAAGCCTCAATACCATCCTCCTGTGTCATTGTAATTTCGTCCCACACTATTATTTTTGTATCTTTTAAAACTTCCGCAAAATTACATTGTTTTGATATATTACAAAAGGGAGTGACTGAAGTTGTTAGATTGAGTGGTAATTTGAAGGCAGCATGGGTTTGACCAGCCTCGAGCAGTGTAGTTGCGATTCCAGAAGATGCTACAGCTAAGGCAATGTCGCGAGTACTTCTAACTTTCACTAAAATCAAATTGATTAAGAAAGTTTATCCAGTTCCACCTGGAGCATCTAAAAAGAATATTCGACCCTCATTATTATTAACACTTGTAATAATTTGATTGTAAGCAAACTTTTGTTCGTCATTCAAAGATTCTTCATTGTTTCTTACGGCGCCTTCTAAGGCTACTAAGTCTTAACTTGTTTCCTTGAGATACTCTCTATTATCAAATATATATTTATATATAATATAAATAAATGAATAATGAATAATAAATATATAATATTATTATATTATTTTATATTATTAAATTGTTGAGATTTGTTTGACTGAGGTAAGCCATATTCTTTAAGAGGCCGACCACCTAATGTTAACATGGCATCTTTTATTACCGATAGGCATTCGTTCAACACTACGTCTGCTAGGTGTTCTGCACCCACGGAATCCTGTCGTTCTAATCGTATTTTAAAATCTTCAGATAGGTATTCTTTAAATTTGTCTCAAAGACATAAGAGATCTGTTACTTGTCAGAACACTAATATAATCGTAAATATATTCCGTATCATATGCGGAGATTGGCAAAGTGCTGCCTCTTCTAGTGCTGCGTACAAATGCTCATCATCTTCAAGTAACCCTAGAGCCTTACACGTGGATTTAAAAGTGGGATGTACTTGACCATTTACAGTTTTCAACGCTTCAAACGAAATTGGGCCCCGGATTTCATGAAGAAGCATACGAAGATGATAACATTCTGTATTGTTTGTATGAACCGTATAAACTCTACCCAGAGCGTGCTCTCTTTTGATATCTGGCCAGCCAACAACGTTTATTCCTCTCTTCCTTCTTTGGAACTTTTTTTGTCCCAAACGTAATATGCAGGTACTTCTGGGCAAAGCAAATTTTTTGCAAAGTCATCCACTTTACACAAATCAAAAAATGAGAAGTGTAGTTGTAGGAGGACTATTCACTCTATCATGTAGGTTTTGTTCATTAAAGTAAACCCTTCGTCCATTTTCTAAACACCAAGGTGGACAACGGTAGGGAAACGCTCGTGAATTGGAAATTCAAGGATTCGCTACACGGCTTCTGATGAACTTATATATCGTCCACTTTTGTAAGTTTTTATTTCGTCTTTCTCATTTTCTAAGGCAAATGAAGCCTGGTCCGAGCCCTTATTTACGTATTTGCACACATATTTTATGGACTTCGCCGAACTACAATATTCCACATTGACGTGAGCGTTACATGTTCTTAACAGTACTGGATTATAAGGAACTACCCAACGATTATCTATACCTACGCCTTTGATATTGACGGAGAATCCACCGTCATTAGTTGAACGTTTCTTGTACTTCGGATAACTGTCATCACCAGTTTGAGTTTCCTTAATGAGATTCTTGGGGTAATGTTTAATGCACACGTTATCTTTCATACATGATGAATTTCGATTAAAACAGCTACAAGGGCCATATATTATATTACATTTAATGATTTCGTGAAGCTGAGGGTCACGAATGGGAATCGGGTATTTTAGCATAAATAACATTGTCGATTTGATTCGGAGTAATGTGATGCTGAAGCCATAATAGAATATGAATATGTGGCAGACATCTCTTTTGCCATTCTGTTGAATACATATAGCATCTCACATTTCCGAATATTTTACCTTTTGTCAATAATTTCAAGGTCTTTTTGACTTTTAACCGAAACACTCTTGCAATTATATCATGTCGATCATATGATCTTTGACCGGGAAGTAAGAGCTTTTTTATCTCGTCCCAGCGAGGATTACATGTAAAAGTAATAAAAAGGTCAGGACGACCATAATGTTTAACGTAGGTCATAGCATCTTGTGTTCTTTCGTGCATGTACCTTGACCCACCAGTAAAAGTTGACGGGAGTATAACCATGTGGCCTAACTGATTAGCTTCTGTGTCTCGTCGTCCAATCGCATCTTTTAAATGAATATAACTATCTGCACGCAATTTGGCTTGATTGTTTTTGATGTAATTTAATCTTTCGGTTTCAATTTTGGCGTATTCATCTACCAAATATTGATTGAAAAGAGAACGATAATTAACTAAATAGTTGTCTTCCCTTCTCTGACCATTATTCTATATGAGTAAAAACTTGATGCAGATCAGTTTTTTTAAGCGGTAACTTGGTTTTTTGATCGCGTTGTGGTATGTTGATTGCATACCCATTATCCCTCCAGCAAAACATTAAAGGATACTGCAGTGCGTCGTATGCTCGATGTATCTCACTGATACAGTGAAGTGAGTTACTTCGCTTTTCGAGGATGATATCTCTTCGATCAAACTGCTGATCTTCTAACACTAAAGCAACTTTATTTGCCGTCGGTGCATTATACTTGCCTCTATGGTCATCTGGTGGTATTTTATCTGCATGTATTACAACTTTAAATGACCATGAAGGAGGTATTTTATCGATGGCACTTTTCAGATCTTTTATATATGGGTTCACTTGATGTAGCATATCCTGCAATTTTTTGATTAAATTAGGTTTTAAGTTAAGATATTTAGAACACCGAATGTTTGCTTCTCGTTCGTCTTCACCGACAAAATAGATTTGAAGATACTGTGCGCCCTGTCCGGGTTCTGGTAATATACTTCCAATTAAATGATAGACCTGTCCTTTGACTTTAAAAGTCGGTAAGAAACCTTCTGCTGTTACCTGTTTACCACCAAATGACGTCATCTGAAAACAGACGTTATATTTTCGAATATTGCCCATGAATTGCACATGATCTGGGTGCAGAGCGTTAACCAAACTATAGAGAGGTTCAGGTAGTTGTTTTAACCTTTCAAGTTGTACTTTTCCGGCGTTGCAACACATACCAAGTGTCTCATTTTTCCACTTCGAGATGTTGCACCACTGACACTTATAGGTCATAGAACCCAAAGCTACATAGGTGTCAGTTCTATATGCAATATCTGGATCATATACCATACCTGAATGCACCTTGCTTTTCCATAGATGCATAGTAGTGTTTTCTTTATACCTAGATTGAATAGATCTATGCATTTCAGGATTTGCAGCCTGGTGTATTAAAACAGCTTGCATGTGTACATCAGGATTTGTATTTTGATATCTAGACATAGCTTTACGATGTGATTCAGGTTTATTCTGTCTATATTTTTTTTGTGCTTTTTTTTTATTTGATTTTTTCTTGTGTAATTAGTAAATCTAGCATTTCGTCTTCTCTTTTTAATTAATGAGGACGAAATAGATTGATCTGTTTCACTTGATTGGGATAGTGAAATTTTTGCAGAAATGTTACTGTGTACCAAAGATGCAATAGGTGAATGTTACCATTTCGATAAACTTTAAAATTAAATGGAAATATACATCCCGCTGCTATCAACTCACAAAGCCCACCATAAGTTTCATTTTTTATCATATCAGAATAATATTCATTAGCCGTTGAGTAATTATCACCATTTATATTGTGGAACATAACTGAAAACTTGGTCCAGTCATTCACCACATGTCCGACAATTAGTGATCGCACCTCCATCGCATTGTCTTGTGTTCCGTGTATTCAAAAAGAAAGAGCTCGGAATAAACAAGCACCGTCGCCAACAATGGGGACAACAGTATGTTGTTTAAGTTCTCCATTAACTAAAAGACTTTCTTTAGCCATTTCTTAGATAATTAAATTAAACAACGTTAAATTAATGCTCTTAACAACAAAAACCAAACACTGAAAAATCTAAAAAACTAATCCGGCAGTAAGCTATATTATATTACCCCGGTAACATACACAAAAAAAATATATTATATGAATATATAGATATACAAATTACATGTAAAAAAATATTTTTACCGATTTCAACCCTTTAAAATCAAAATTTCGAAAAATTCTTTCTTATTCCTACGCCATAATAGCTATCTGTATGTCAAATTTCAGTCCAATCCGTCCAATGGTTTGAGCTGTGCATTGATAGATCAGTCAGTCAGCTTACTGTTTTATATATACAGATTAGAATGTGTGAAATTTGTATAAACTATCCCTTTTAGCGATCTAAATTGTAAAACAAATTACGTCGATGATTACTATTATAATAGATTTTTTAAATTATTCAGAGTTTGTTGCCTAATTTTACAATATGCATGATAATTAGTACATATTTACATTTGGCTATTGTTACATTATTCAGCGTATGTTGACATTTTTCAAATGTTATCATTAGCTATGGCATATATATAAAATGGGTTTTAATTAAAAATAAATTAATACTAAATTAATTAACTTATGTTTATTTTTTTATAATTTATATTAAAATTGTGTAATCAGTGACTTCTATGATAATATTTTAATTTACAGATGATCATAGCAGAGTTAAACTCCACATTAATAATATGCCAGGAAATCATTCTGATTATATAAATGCTAATTATATTGATGGTTTTGAAAAAGCTAATGCATACATTGGTACACAAGGACCATTACCATCTACAATTATTGATTTTTGGCAAATGATATGGGAACAACATGTTCATGTTATTGTAATGATAACAAATTTAGTAGAACGTGGTCGGGTAATATATTTTAAGAATCCGTACAATTATAATTTGACCTAAAAAAAAATTCATTTTTATTTTTTTTTTAATTGTTTCAATTATATAACTGAATTCATTATTTTACACGTTTTTCTTATATATTCTAAGAATGTTTTCTACCAAAAGTTAACTTGAATAATGTGATAGAAATTGCTTTAGGTTTGGCCCTTCATAAATAACTGGGTTCCCCAAATTTGATTAATACTTTTTAAAGATATGTAATTATTTAACATTACTTTTCACATCAATTTTAAATATATTTATAGCTTAACTATTTAGGGTTTTCAGTCAAGCACCCCAAATTCACAATTTCTACTTCAAACCATACTTTAAATAAAAAGTAACACTTTTTAATAATTAGTACCGTTAAACAAATATTTGTTAAAAGTATAAAATAACCTAACTCATTATTCGTATTTTAATTTTTGAAATACTAAATACTACATGTGGCTGCTATTATTATTTTAAATTTTATAATGATTTGTTTCAATGATAAGTCTATCTTATTAAAATAATAAATTAACAATAAATTAAATAATAAAGTTGAAAATTTTATATTAAGTATTTTTTTTTTTTTTGTTATTTAAAAATTGTGTAAATTATAAACATATCTTATCATGAGGGGGTAACTAAGTCTACTCACTAGTCTGATCAATAACAAATGCAATGTACAACTATACTAAAAATACAACTTCATCTCATACATTAGAAATTTTGGTAGATTTTAACATTATATAGAATATGTAATAAGTAATAATTTCTATATTGCCCATCCACATAGGAAAATATATTCTATATTTTATAAAAAAAAAAACTCCCTTTTTTTCTATTTTGCTTTTAATATATATTATAATACGTATACACAAAATATTTTTAATTGATTACTTAAATAATATCAAAGAAACACTAAAAATTGATAATTTATATTTTAAAATATATATCATAGTCTTCTGTATTAAAATTCAATAACTAACATAAAATGTATATATACTTGTTGTATGTGGGTATAAATTGTACTTATTTAAAACTAGAGTTACAAATTGGTTACTATTTTTAGATTTTGATCGGAACATTTAATATATTGATTTTACGATGATAAATTTTTTTTTTTGTATTTGTCATTTCCTTTTTGGTAGTATTTTTTTTTTAGATGTTCCATTTTAATAGCTAAGGATTTAAAATTTAATACAAAACCAATACTATGTCATAAGCAGTGGCTTGCTTACAAATTTCTCAAAGAAAACTTAATTTTATAAAATAAAAATATATATGTATTATGTAATTAGCAAACTTATAAATAATTAATATAGCTACTCTTGCATTACTAAAGAAACATACTAATGAAGTTACCATATATTACTTAAAATGTAACTGATATAGTAACACACATTACATTACTAAACAATACCCAACATTGCAAATCATATTTTAAAAACAAAACAATCACTATAAACTAGTTAACCGACTAATTCACCAACTAATAAGGGTTTATATAAAGCTTTATTGTACATAAATATTTTTCTGAATAAATTTTCCAACAATAAGTTTTGAATTTTTTTTAGAAAAATACATAGGTAATACATCATTTGAATCTACACTTTGTAAATAATAAAATTAGTAAGACATAATAAGTAAAAATTAGTAAATGATTCTATTTTTTTTTTTTCATTAACAATGATGGGTTGTCCATAAATTCCTTATTGTTTAATCTTAATTTTTCATTTAAATATTTTTTGGCTAATATTCTTAAGCCTGATAAAATATGGCAAATAAGTTACAAAAAACGTTAATAGACAAACCATTTATTTCTTTTAATAGAGAAAATGTGATTTATATTGGCCAAATGAAGGTATAGAAACATATGGTTTTATTCAAGTTAAATTATTAAAAGAAGAACTTATGGCTATGTATACTGTTCGTACATTTCAAGTGCATCACACACGAGTAATATTATTGTATTACATATTTTAAAAATGAAAGAAGTTTTAAAAAATTTTATTTCTAGGCAAAAAAGAAAAAAAATGTGCCATTAGGGAGAACTATATATCAATATCATTATACTAACTGGCCTGATCATGGTACGCCAGATCATCCTTTGCCAATTCTAAGTTTTGTGAATAAATCAGCTGGTGCTAATCCAGCTGATGCTGGTCCGATTGTTGTTCATTGCAGGCATGTCATAAGTTTATATTTTTTAAATTTAATTTCAAGTTAAAAATACTAATGAATGATAATACTAAATTTATCTTCTAGTGCTGGTGTTGGTAGAACTGGTACATATATTGTATTAGATACTATGCTAAAACAAATTAAAAGTGAAAAGGAAGTGAATATATTTGATTTCTTAAAGCACATTAGGCAGCAAAGGAACTTTTTAGTTCAAACGGAAGAACAATATATATTTATCCATGACGCTTTATTAGAAGCAATAAATTGCATGTATTCTAGTATTAATAGAAAAACCCTGGCAAGTTATCTTCAAACAGACATAGCCAATTGTAAAATTGCATCATTTGCCCCAGATTTTGAAAAACATTATAAGGTTTGAATAACAAAAAATATTTAAGAAAAAAATTATTTTGAATGAATATTTTTTATTTATCTTACAGATGATTACATCATTTGTCCCACAAGAATATTTGTTACTTTCTGCAAATAAGCCCTTTAATCGAAATAAAAATAGATCTCAAGAATTTGTTCCTGTAGAAAATTCTCGAGTGCACTTGACACCAAAACCTGGAATCGAAGGAAGTGATTATATTAATGCATCGTGGATAATTGGTAATTATTTTACATTTTACTAAAATAATTAAATATTGAATAAATCTGATTACTTAGATTGGAATTGGGTATGTTGACTACTTGACCTAAATTGGTAATAGATTAATTTTCTGTTTTGTATATATAATCCCTAAATAAAATAAAAATAAAATTATGACTAGTAAAAAAAATAATTAGAACGCCATCTCTGGAGTGTTGTATATGTTTCACTTTTACCATGACGGCCTCTTAAGGTTTAAAGTTTATAAAATTCTTAAGTAATTTTTATGATTAACCTTTTTTTCTAGATATTAATTATAATTCAAGCTAATTTTTGTGATTTGAACAATAACTATATTATACATGTATCTCTCTCTGGCTAGGTGATTGTCTATGTGCTAAGTGGTCTCTTTCCATAGTCTCTATAAAAAGTAACAGTCATTCTCCAAACCAGACATAGCAGAAACTTATAGGTGCCCAAATCAAAATTCTAAATTGATAACCTAAGCTTTTAGGCTTAGTTCTGGTCAATACAAAATACATATTACATATAATACATAATACATAATACATAAATAAATACACCATATATGCAAAAAAAAGAATATTTATTTCAATTTGAATTATGATCATGGCAAATGTTTGTAATATATGATTGCACTACTTAAAAATTATACAATATATTTTCAGGGTTTAAGCGGCTAGGAGAATTTATTGTTACACAGCATCCTTTAGAAAATACAGTTTTAGATTTTTGGCAAATGCTCTGGGACCATAATGCACAAACTGTAGTAATATTAACTGACATGAGTGAAGATACGGTTTGTTATATTTACTTTAATAATATAAGATTAACCAAAATCTACATTTTTATTATATTATAGGATTCACTTATTAAATTTTGGCCCTTAAACTCTGATACAACATTAGATAGTGATAATTTCAAAGTTAAAAGTGTTCAAGAAGACAAAATAGGAGATGATTATGAAACAAGAGATCTTGTCATTCAATCTATACAAGATGATTTTATGCTTCCAGTTAGATTAATTCACAGTAAATATTCTGTCAGAGAATTATCTTCATTGATAAAATTATTAGAAATTGTACAAATGTGGCATTTAGAATACCAAAATGGTCCTATTATTGTAGTAGATAAGTGAGTATTTGTTTATATATATAAAATAATAGTAAATGCAAAATACCATCAAAAATATAGATTTATGATTAAATTTTATATTTTTGGTTGTTTGATAATTTACAAAATAAATAGTAGCATATGTATTCATAAAAACATTTATAAAAGTTCTTCTTTTAATATTATAAAACATATTTATTTACAATTTAATTTTGATATAATTATGTGTAAATGGCGTATACTATATGAAGTATCATAAAAATTATTTACACTGCAGTCAATTATTTAACTAATATATAACTGGTTAACTTTCAATGAGTCTTCAAATCAATAAATTTAATATCTGTTATAAGTTTAATTTATTCATTTATTGTTAAGTTTACATATTTTTTATAAATCAATGTTATATCATTTTTAATTGTCTTAAATTTTGGAATTTAAAATATTTACTATAAAACTATAATTAAAAATTAATAATTTTAATTTAAAAATATTAACTAGCTTATTTAAATATTACTTTATTGTAGATTTGGTGGAACAGAAGCAGCAATATTTTGTTGTTTAACAACTATTAGTAAACAACTACAACATGAAAATGTAGTTGATATTTCATTGTATGCTAAACTTTACCACAATCAAAGACCAGGCATTTGGAAGGACATAGTAAATAAAATTATTAAAAAACTATTATACTTAAATATACTATTGGTTTATTTGTTTTGAATAGGAAAATTATTTATTATTATATCGAGCTTTGGAACTCATGTCTGGAGGAAGCTGTTTTAATGTATTACCATCAACTTCAATTACCAGTATAAATAATGTGGCAAATGGTAGCCATAATTCACTCACTTTACCAAATGGTAATGCTCTTTCACCAAATAAACAAAATGGAGTATTAATTTCTCAATCATAGTAATTCATAAGCCCGTATGTAGTTTAAAATTAGTTGTTAAGTAGTTTAACTAATTACTCAATTACCATGTTGGTACATTAACCAAGTCTATTAGCGTCATTATTTTTTTTTAGGAATTGTATGTTTAAATTGCTTTGTAAATTAATATCACAATTAACCTTCTGTTAATTTTTCTGAATTTAAAATAAAATCAATCATAGTAATAAAAATAAAATGAAGCAAATATTCATTAAAATTAACATAAATTAATAATTATTATAAGTGGTTATAAAAATTAATTATCATCAAAAAAATGTTAGTATAACATTTTTAAAAATAACAAACTATTTTTAGTTTATAATTGCAATATATTTAATAAGGTACCTAATTACTGATTTACCTGCATATTTTAAACATTTTTATATTAACTACACAAAAAACATTAATATTAAAAACTAATATAGTACTAACATTCAACACAAAATACCTAAGAAACATCACAAATATCTTCTCCATTCAAAATGTTAATCACCTCACCATCATTGTACATTTTTTTTGTGTTGATTACATTTGTCTTGAAATGTGTGAGTTATATTTCTATTAAAATCTTTTAACCAAAGAAATACATTTTTACTACTATTACTATCACTATTTTAAATTATCAAGACAATTGGTTTTTTATAAAAGGTTTCCATCAATTTACTCAATATTATACGTTTGATGAATAAAATAAATAAATAAATTTTTTTATATAGTTATGTATAACAATACCATTTTAACTAACCCATCATTTATCTTTCATATTATTAGTCTTCTAAACCTAATGATTTAAAGTTGCAATTGTTATAGTTTACTTCATACATATTTTAAAGCATTTTGAGTGAAAAATTGAAAAATAGTTCTGTTAATCAATTGTGTAATTTGAATCTTGTTTATTCAATGCTTAAAATACTATATTACCAACCCAATAAAGTAACAATTTTTTTTTATATATATAACAAAATTATACTATTAAATATTTGTGATCAATTTTGGTATAATGGTATATTCTGTTTTTATATAATATGTGTATTTGTGTATAATTTTTTTTTTTTTTTTTGCTTAACCTGATAGACTAATATGTGCAAACGACCTCAATATACTGTATAGAAAAACACTTCTGTGGCGGCCTTTTACATAAAATCCTCTTATTTTTAAAATAGAATTTTGGATGAGTAGTTAGCTTATTTTTTATCATCTAGATTACGAGTTGATTAAATCTGGGTGACTATGTCTTTAATAGATTGGTCTTCCTTTACATCTTTAACAATGTTTGATGTGATAAAAAAGATTCGGGTTGGGAGCGTGAGAGTTTTATTGATATAAATTTCTTAAGTAAGGCTAGGAAAATGATGCCCTAATAAAAATTCTTTTATGCCTTAAAAGTTTAAAATAATGCACCTATAAAATGCACTTAAATTTTTAATTTTAAAGCACCAAATATTTTTTAATAAAATTAATGAAAAAGTCCCAGGATTGCACAATTTCTAATCTTTTATGTAGATTTATAATTTAAAAAAAGATTAAAGTTAAAAAATTATTCTCATTTATTTTCTGCTACCACTCGTAATATCAATTTTTACGTTTTACGAATCAGTTTATTACAATTAATAATATTCAATTAGGTAAAATCTTTGTTAGCACATTACAAACTTACCTTTTTAAGCAAAAATCTTAAAATAAAATTCTAAAGAACTCTGGTTTTAGTGTTCAATGCCCCAAAATTCCTAAAATAATTTTAAAAATGAATAAAATGATATAAAATTTAAAAAATTATTAAAAAAAATTACAAAATAAATCTTCTTATTCTGATTCAAAAATACATATATTGTAAACAAACATTGCATATTTAGCTTTAAAAAACAATGCAAAGTGCATCAAAATCCTAGATCTAGTTATAACTAATGAACTACTTGTCCAAAATTTAATTTTTTTAGATAAAAATACTATGAATATTATTTTGCTTTGGAATATGATACTAAAAATATATATATTATCATTTAAAAGAATAAAAACTATAAAATGGTAACAATGAAAACATTTTTTTTTTATTGAAAATTGAAACGTTTTCTGAAATAATGAGTGTTATAAGTTAAATGGATCAGCAGTCTGTATATTAACAAAATGTTCAAAATGGTGATTTATATATTTTTATATCTTGTCATTTGTGCTAAAACTAAAAATACCTAATTATAATTGTATGTGAAACGTTTAGATATGATCAATGTATCATCACCATGACACTAATAATTTTTAACTCATCATCATGTGAAAATACTTATATTCCTCTATTTGTGTATTTGACTATTAATTCAATATTATAAGTGCAATTTCACAACCATATATATAATATTACTCTCTCAGTTAATTTATATTGACACTTTAGTAATTTAATTTATATAAATCAATCATCATTCCATTTTCTTCAGCAATTCCAACTAAATGTTTTTATAAATTGTATTTTGATAAAATAATTTGTTTATAAAAAAATATTTTATAGGTAATATGTTTATACTCAATTATTATTGTTAACTATTCTATAGCCTATTTAAATTTAAATTGATTATTCTTCCCATGTAAATGTTTTAAGTTATTACAAAACAATTATTCTAAACTAGACATATCTAATTATTCCTGTCAATAAAAGAAATATTATAAAACACAATTGGATATTTTCAATAAACATATTATTAAATAATTCAATTTTTAAATATTTTTTTTTCAGTTATAAAAATCTGTTATTATTACTTAAGTATATACATTTAAAACAATATATTATCGTTTTGTACAGTTATATTAAAATTATTAGTTATATCAAGCATTCTTAACTAATATTTGTAATTTCAATTTCAGTTATTATTTATTTATATAATATGTAATTTGAATCAAAATAATTTTCAAATATTTTTGTTTGATATACATTTTGTGTAATAATCTAATTCTTCCTTAAGACTTTATAATTTAACTCCATTTATTAGTATATTACTCAACATAATTTTAATAACTGATGAAGGCCGCCAAAAAAACATTTATTATCTTTACATACTACTTTTGCATTTTAACTTTTTACCATATTCTAACTTTTAATAATATTGTACTTATATAATCATTTTATCAGCACAAAACAAATTTTTAAAATAAGAAAATAAGTATTTTTTCATACTTAATTTTATATTTTGACATTAACTACCTGCTTAATTTTAATAAATAATTTTATAAGACACTAACCCTATTCTCTTAACTATTTTCACATTTTTTACATGGAATGATTTTATCTTACTACTTCTTTAATATACTTCAACTATTTAACTAACGTAACATGATAAAAACTTTAACCTAACCAATTTTTATTTTTATAATAATTATATTTATTATCAGTATATCAGTATGATTGTATATTATATATTGCAATAATGAAACTAAAAGAACACCAACCAAATATTTATTTATTCTAAATTGTTTTAATTTATTCAATAGTATACTATTCTATTAGTATATTATATAAATATTAAAATACAAAATAGTAATAAACATATTTTTTTTTTAACAATTATTTCAATAATTTTTCTAAATTAAATTTTAGATCCAATATTAATGTTATTTAATAAAAATAGACAATAATGCAATTTTTTTTAATGTTTAAAATGCAGTTACAAAATCTATCAAAATAATTCTTTCTGTATGGTGATACTTAATTTTTAACACATTGATAATAAAAAATTACTTAATCATTTCAAATATTCCTTTTTGTTACTTTATAATTTTGAGTCAAATAATACATTTTTTATCAATTAATTTTTTTAATAACTATTTAGTCCTGTTTGAATTTTGTAATAAGTTTAAAATTGTCTAAATAATTATAATCTAATCTGAGTTGATTGGCTAATTTTGAATTGTTTTTCTTACTTCCGGAATTTTGTTTGCATTTAATGCATTTTAATGCATTTTTGTTTGCATTTTTTTTTTTTTAATTAACATCTTGAAAAATTTCAAAAGTGATATATTTATACTAAAAATTATATTGCAAAGAACTTAAATCTTATTTTCAAAATTCAAATTGGATTCAATACATTTTTTATTCAATGTAGTTACTTTTTGTAGAGATTTAACGTCCCTATATTTTTGAACTATATTAAATGACACATGCGTTATAATTAATTAAATTAACAGTTAATTAATGTTAATCATTATAGTTCATACAATTAAAATCTATAAGTATTATGTTCTTCTTACAATATCAATTATGATCTTTTAAGTTTAAAAACATACTGTATTTGTCAATGATAATATATTGTAATTACAATTTTATGTATATTTTTTAGTCTTATTGTTACAGTTCAAAATTATAAATTTAGACCCTCGTAGTTCACATTAGGCAAAATTTACAAAATTAAAATACAAATAGTAAATTGTAGTGCCATAGTTTAAAACTTTCATATATATATTAGTCCAATCAATTTATAAATTTAAAGGATAAGAAATTTATTTATTTAATACATTGTCAATGAACTTAAACAACAATAAATTATGAAATACCTAAATAAACACTATGGCAACATTTGAACACACTTAATTGATTCTTAAAGCTTATGTATTTATGTACTTTTAATTAATGCACAATATAGATTTAGTTTTATGCTGCACTATACTTATATACCCATTTATGTCTAACGCTACTGATTTATTATGTAACTTCTTAGAAATATGATAAAATTATACATTAATGTGTATTTTAGTTTAATACTAGTCAATAATTAAAAAAAAAAAAAAAAAAAAAATGTAGCTAAAAATTGTATTAGATGTTTTAAATGTTAATAAATATTTACTAAGACTGTTTTATACCATGTAATAAAACAAATCATTTAACTTAATATTTGTAGAAAAAAAAATGCATGCTAAACATACATTCGATTTATGATACACAACAATTAACTTAATACATTTTCTAAATAAGAGATAGAAGACTGGTGACATTTCGAGATTGGCCACAAATTTTAAGAGTTAATAATTTTTTTTTTTTTTTGGTGAATAGAGTATTTAAAAATAATATTAAATCGATTGAACCTTATTAATTAAAGTAAACTATAATTAAATCAAAGAAGTTAATTACAGGTTTATTATGCATTTTAGTTGTTTATAATGATGATCTTAAGTTATATAATTTGTAAGGAAAATATATTCATTATTATTTATTTTATAAAATTCTTAACCCAAAGGATTCTATTTCTTTTTAGAATGTGTCAATGTATAGTATATATGTTTGGTAACCTTCCATTTTTACAAACTCTACATATAACATTTACAAACTTCTAAGCTATGCTATACACACTTACAACTAAATCAGTATAATTTAATTTTAATGTCACTACCTATTTGTAATTGTTCCCTAACGGTCCATTGTATAAATTTACCATTATGTTTAATGTCTTTATTTACTAGTCTTATATGTATGGCCTAATTTATATTTATTATTATTATTTTCCTATTTATCGAGACGATTTGAAAAATCCTTTAAGTTCCATAAAATTAATTTATACTTATTTTAGAGTAAGTAAATATATTTAAATATACCAGTGCCTTTCTTTTTATTATTTATTGATTTCTTGGCACTTAAAATTTCTAAATTGCAGGTGTATATATAGCTAAGCTAATTATAGCTACATGCTTTAATTTCTTAGAGTTACCTATGTCTGTGCTAAGCATTTATTAAATTGTTGATTTTCAAGTTTACCGTTTAAAACAACTATTTAATGAATTGTGTATTTCTATTTGGAATTTTGTAAGTTTAAATTTTTTAAATAATGATTGGCAAATCATTGAGTAAGAAACATTAAAATGTTGATTTTGCTCAATCAAATTTTGTATTTTTTTATATTTTCTATCCCCAACCTACACTTTGTCAGTAAATTGTGCCAAAATTTAATTATTATATGGCAATGTTGACTGTCTTATAAAAAACGAATTTTGTTTTAATGTTTTAAAGTCTGATTAAATAGTTTAGATGTAGTTATGTAGGCACTATATATGAATGATATTATTTTTGGTCATTTTTCAGACTATTTTGATTGTAAAACAACAATAAAGTATTACTTTCTGGTTTATTGTGATTATTTTCCACTCCAAGTTTATGGAGAATTACATTATTTTTTATTTTTTTTTTTAACTATTTAAACTATTTAAATTAAATGCAGTGTCCCTTGAATCAATATTATTTTTTGTAGAGTAAAATGCTTAATATTTATTGTTTATTTATTAGTTACCTAATTTTTGTATACACATTTTAGTTATTAAAATACTCAAATTTTGTTCACTCTAATTATCGAGAAAAAATTAGTATTTATAGAAAACTAGTCAACATTTAAAAATGCTTTGTTTTCTAAATGGTTTTTTAATTTATTTTTAGTATCAAGTTTGTTTGAAATACCGAAAAATAAAAAAATGATCATAATTCTTTTCATTTTTTTAAATATAAACTGAATTAAATAAGTTGTATTATTATTAATAATATTCAATCAAATATACTGTCTTGTTAATTATATAAATTAAATTATTATCTTTTAAAATAACACTGCATTCTGTTAACTTAGTCAAGTATATAAAGTCAAAACTAAAAAACCTTATAAAGAAATGTTTGACCAGTTGATTTAAGTTTTTGATTCACTTTATATAATTATTGGTACACACATACACATAATTTATTAATAATTTCTAAATTTACAAGTATATCATAATGGCATGAATATTTGTCATTTGAAAGAAAAATTACATTGATATGGTTAATACTACATATGGTACTTTTAACAAATGCATAAGCCAATATTTATTTATGTTCAAAAAATATATTCACCACATCTACATGTCTTCTTTTATGCAAATGTTTTGTTTAATATTTATGTTATTTAGCTGTACGCATATTTGAACAAAATTATTATTATTATTATTATTATATGTACTTGTGAAATATAATAACTATAGACAATATAATATAATAGTGTATTACTATAATATACCGTAGAATAGTTTAAATAAAATATGAAATTCATTTGTATACAATACATTTCTAAGTTATATTGTAAATTATAATAACAACTTTATATTATTCACGCAATAACAAATGAAAAAATAAATTTTATATTTATATGCCTTATTTTTTGTCCATAAATTTATTTTGAATTGTGTATGTTTAATTTACTGCACATATCATAGGTCTGACAAAATATTTTTCCTCTATATAATATAATAGGTCAATAGAAATATTTTTGGTTTAGTTTTAGTTAAACATATTTAATATTTATAAAAAAATTAATAGTAATCAATAGTTATAACTACATTAATACTTTAAAAATTAATTTAACTTAAAATTGTTGTTACATTTTTGGATTTATAAATCATATTTGACAGCACTCCTCTCCAGCTTAAACTAGAATATATTATTTGGATTTTAGATTCTGAGTGAAGTGATGCATATATTGATTTCACAATATGTGTTTTTATTTTATTTTTTGTGTCTGTATATAGGATAAGTAGTTGGACTTTTGAGAGATAAAATTGAAAACTACTGAGTTTTCAAAAATATTAAAGATGCAAAGGCACGATTTTTATTTATAAGCGTTTTAAGTTCAAATTTTGTTAAAATATCAAAAATTTGCAAATTATTTTGTAGCTATCAACTTATAAAATGTCCAATTTTTAAAAAAAAAAGATTGGAATTTCAAAACATGGTTTATCATAATTAATTTATATTGTATCCAAAAAATCTTTTTTTTTGTAGTTGGCTTTATTTTATAAATTACAATCTATACAATTTTTACAATAAGTAATGTTTATAGTGTACAGACAATTTAATGAGTTATTTACATATCAATAGAAAATCACACATTTATGACTCTTCTTAATATTATTAGATGCTTAAACCTTAAATTTTCAAATCACGGCATCAGTCGCTTTATAGGCATCTGGTTGAGTTCCAGGGAAATGTGAGTTGTTAAGCTAGTTAATCAGTTGGTTGAAACTATCTTGCAGTTTGGCGTGAAAACGTTTATAATAGAGAGTAACAGTTTGTTGATTAAGAGTAATTTTAGGTCAACATTTTTTGTTGGAGATCAAATTATTTTGTTAGTTTAATATTTTAATAAAACACACCTTGTTTACATTTACATTCTTCTTAATTTTTTGTTGTGAATTTGAAAAAATTAGTATTCTTACTCTTATTGGGTTGATGTTGATTACTCATCATTTCCCGTGTTACAATCTTCTGTTTTGTATTTTTTTCATGAATTGGTTGCATTTAATAATTTTGATTGAGTTAATAAAGAATCATAAAAATATTACAGTAATATTTTTTAAAATTATTTTTTGGAATTATAATTGCTTAATAATAGGTATAAGAAAGCGAATTTTTTCGTCCATCTATAACACATTTATTATAGAAAATATTATTTATTGCTGCATTAGTTCCTGGTATTGCTAGAGAATATTCTATAATTTTCCAAAAATTGTTGATAAATATATTTTTATTTTTCAAAATTGTGTAAAAAATTCATACTATTGTATGGAATGCAAACATTCCCTCTTCTGCTGCAATTTTTAATCCCTCACTAGTTAAGATGGATGGCCCTTGTTTGATAAAATATGTTGTTACCTTAGAATTTTTTAAAGCACTAAATAGGCCAACAAGTGTTTTGTATCGGGACGACCCCCATGCTCGATGAAAAATACAACCTTGCACACCGTACATAGTACTTTGTCTATTTCTTCACATTGTTTAAGGAAAGTGAATTCCGTTTGTAAAGATAAAGTGAACGTGCATCTCCTCACTGGTATTAAAAAAAAACGAAATGTAACAACACTAACAAAAATTATAAAAAAAAAGAGACGACACGCGCAGTGAACAACACCGCTGTACGGTTTGTAGTGTTCGTACGTTACTTAATACCTACTTACATATCAATATTGTCCTTCGTTTTGATTGCTACATTATTTATTAGCAATAAATTAGCTATTTCTCATAATATTATTCAAAAATAGTAGGAAAATAATCCTGATTACAATTTATTACTTCGGTCAGACAAGGTCTGTTGTTGAAAAAGATTACTTATGTGGGCTCCTAATTAGTTAATAAATATCACTATGCATACGCCATATAACAAAAAAATATGTCAATATGTTTCATGCTTATCCTTGACAACTATTGTTCATCTCAATCAAACTCGTTCCACAAAAACTTATAATAATAACTTCAAACTTCAAATTTTAAACTATCTATAGTTCTATATTATATTGTTTTGTATTAATTTGTTTAATTAATTTTTTTTTCACATAATATAATATGGAGACAACGGGACCGTTTTCTAAAAACGGGACAAAAAGCGTCCCGTTTGATGTTTGTCAAGACAACGAGACAATCCCGTTTTAAACGGGACGTATGGTCATCCTACTTTAGTAGACGAAGTCTGGAATTGAGTTTCTTTTGCTTGTCTTGGAGATAAGAAGACCAAGTTAAGCGCTTTGCAAGTGTAAGGCTCGGGTACTTGACTTCCATTGAATGAGAAATGATGACGTTGTTAATTGATTTAAGTGGGCAGTTATGAGGTCTGAGTAAAAAGATAAAAAAGAGAACTTAGATTCGTTGTTTTTATCTTTGAGTTGGTGAACTATTGTGAGAGAGTATTCAAGCGAGTTCGCTTTAATGGTTTAATAAAACTAATTATTATTTAAATAGTAAACTTACATGATTAAATATTCATAAACTTCATACCACTGTCTTAAAAATATATTCATATTATATAAGCTTAGTATTCTAAGACTGTGTTAAAGTTACATACTGTTTTAAGAATGTTTCTTCCAATAGAACCAAAAAAAATTTATCTTTATATCATGTTAGATAATACATCAAGATAAGATTTTTTATTTAAGCTATATATTAGTTTTTTTTTTTAACTATTTAAAAACATAATTTAGTTTTAATCTATTTTTATAATTTGAAAACTTCAACTTTAGCTGTGGGAATCATTTCAAAATTGGGTGGACCAACTTCACGTAGCCCCCCCCCCTCCCCACATTGTCCGATCGATCTCGGACCAGTCCCGATAGTTTGCAAATTATTGCAAAGTATTTGCAAAATATTTGAACAGGTTTGAAATTGATTGGACAAAGTTGGGGGGCCAACTTCACTGACATGGTAGATTTGCTACACCTATCCGAAAATCAGCGCTGCTTGTATAAAAATAATTTTCATTATTATATTTTTCTGGCAAGACTGTTTTTCTGAATAGAAGCAGTTAACTTTATCTTAACAACTTGCAAATTGTTTCACAATCCTTAGGTGTTGGATTTCAAATGTCTAAAAAATTACTGTTTTGTTTATGAGTTTTTAATTTTAATTTTAAACTAATAACACCATAATCCATTTATTTTAGAAACATAATTTTTTATGAGCCTAATGCCTGGTTGCTTGAATGATCACTAAACATTTAACAAATCAAAAAATGTTAATGATCCTTTAAACATGATTTAGTGGCCCATAATTGGCCAATTAAATAATTAAATACTATTGAACCATCAAATTAATCAATTTTTTATACAACCCGGCATTTGTCTTATTTTTAAAGATTTATTATAAAATTTTAGATTAAAATATTAAAATATGGAGTTGAATTCACACAGTAAAATAAAACCCCCTTAGTTAAAAATAAAAAAAATATCAAAATTAATTGATTCTACATTTTTACAAGATAGGATCATTATTTCTGTAGAGTGTATTTTTATGGACAAAACGACATTAGCACTGGATGCCTTAATTAAAACATTAAAAACTTGCTTACATAGGAGACAGGAACAATTAACTGGTAAGTCAGAAGTAAAAAGTAACACTTATAAAAATAGATTTTCCATCAGTCTTACTGATATACATATGAAAAATACAAAATAACAAATGTGTCATACGATGCGGTTTTCACAATAGTCAAATAAGTCTAATAAATAATAAGAAGACCATGACATTTATTACTTCATTATACAAGTTATATTAATCTCTTTGGTATTTTTTGTAAAAAAAAAAAAAAAACATAGTTGAATTATTTTCATTAATATTGGTTCAATAAATGTAAATGACAAAATAAATGTATCAATATTTTTTTTCGTGCAATGTTAAAAATGCTTAATTTTCTAATTTAACATAATGTCTGTTATAACCATGACCTACATATAAAATAATATACACATATAATATATAGGTATAAGAGTTAATATATTTTGAAATATATATATAGTATTTCAATTTTAAAAAATATAATAAGTATATATAAATATATTTATAATATATGAATGCATAACAAAAATAAAACATTTGAATTTGTTCTAATAACAATATTATGTATACAATTTACTAATATAAAGTTAATTAGGTACAATTGGATAATGAAATTATAATTATGTTTATTTATTTATTTTATACATTTGAATAATGAATATTAAGTGAAAAAATTAAATTTTATGTAGGCATATTAATAATAAAATAATTTGCTAACATATTGATGCCTACATTTAATATTTATTCTAATAAATATCAGATAGGTATTAAGTTATAATAATTCAATCTGATTAATATACCTGTTATCTCTAACAACTTAATTGAACTTAAAATTGTGTTTAAATGTATACAAAAGAAGTATTTAAATACCCAAAAAGCCAAAACTAAATGACAAATATAAATATGCTAAATTTATCGCAAATAATTATAGAAAACTTGATCTTATCATATAAAATATAATAACTTTATTAAAAAAATGTATGATTTTCAATAAATTTCAATTGATTTTAAAATAAAATTAGTAAAAAATGAACTATTTAAATAAATTATTATAACTTTAATAATTGAATAATAATATTTTTTAATAAATTGCCTAAAAAATATAATACTTAAAATTATGGGTACACAATGCTTTTTACAGTTTCAATAATACAATAATTTTTCCCATTAAAATATAATAAAATTAATCAATATATTTAGCATATATTTTCTGTGTATTGCAGAGATTAAAATAAAAATAAGAACCCTATAATATATTCTTATGTTTAAGAAGATAAGACTTTGATATATCGGTAGATATAATGTTATATTTAAAAAAAAAAACCCAAAAGTTGAATAATAGTTTTTCTTCGTGTTATAATTGATTATTCATTAATTATATTATATTGAAGAATAGTATAATAGTATAAAAGACAACAAATTTGATTAAAAACATAAACTCAACAATTTTAAAAATTATCAAAATATCTTACATAACTAGAATGTTCATTATAAATTATTATAATGTATATTTACAAAACAAATTTGATACCTAACAAATAAATAAAAAAAAAATCCTCCTTAAAAATAAAAATAAAATATAAATTATTGTCAATCAAAGTTTATTGAAATATATTTAATTTTTTATGTTAAAAATAACGGAATTCTCCTTTTTTACCAATTCGTTCTTTTCGTACCCAATCAGCCGGTGCTGGAACCGGTGGTGGTGCAGAAGTATTTCTGGACAAATCAGAACTCATGCTTTGATCAACAAATTCACTTTTTATGGACTCCTGTAAAGAAATATGAATTATATAATTACAACAAAGTATTATTTTAGATATTAAAATTTCTAACTTAGAAATCTCTAAACGAACAAATATTCTAAAAATTAATAAAATAAAGAAACTATTGTAGACATTATTACTGTTCAGAAATCATACAATTGAAGGATGCTGTCCACTGGAACGCATTCAAAACAAATGAATAAAAGGTGATTGGTATACTAATTAAACCCCAAGATATCTCTAGGTTTTTATTATTAATTTATCATACATGTATACAAACATTTAAATTGTACATAATATATACAATATTACTCATAACATTACTAAGCAGTAAAAGTAACTTACTTGTGTGTAATTTTGGGATTGTGAAGCTGACCTCTTATCATACCCTTTAGCATACACTGGATTTGTAAATATATCATTTGAGTCCAACATTGGATTAAATGGCGTAACAATTGTATGAGGTACATGAGCCACCTGTGAACGGTTATTTCGAGCTTTCCACCATTTTCTACTATCGTCTAAAATCTAAAGTTAATGAAAGAGTAAAACTTACATAAATATTTAAAAAAGTGGATAAAAAGAAATTGTTTTAAATAAAAAAATGTATTTTTAATTTTATTGATATTCTTGAAACTTAAAAAAGACACTCCTACAGTTTACACCTTTAAATTGTTTGTAAAAACTGTTTCATATGAAAAAAAACAACTCTGGCTATACCTACTAATAGTTATGAAATCAAGTTTATACATGATATAGAATACAATATGGTTGTAGGCCATAGTGTGTTAAAATTGTGTTTTTTTTATGTTTTTCATACTTATATAACTTTTTTTGAATTAATAATAACATGATACAAACACTGACATAAAAAATTTTGCCTTTTGTAACATGTATGAATTTGATTTCATAAACATGAATATTATAGCCTGGATAGTTCTTTTAAACACAAAACTGTTTATCTAAATAGCTAATTGCATACAATAAAGATTCAAAGTAATAATACGAGTCATGAATATTGCACTTTTCATACCAATTCATGTTACCAGAAAAAAAAAACTAAGAAATATGTTAAGTCCTTAATTTAAAATTCAAAATTATTTTTAATTATTATTATAATTTATTTATAATATACTAATTTATTATTAATCTTATTATTTTTTTTAATCTATATAATATAAGTACAATATGTATAAAAAAAATACAATTAATGTGCTTATGGTTTTTATAAGAATAATAAGTACCTAGATATACATACTATAAAATGCTTTGGCACTTTGTTTAAATTCTATTATTTTGAAATTCTATTATTCTTTTTTTAAATTACATATTGAAAATAGTTTTTATTAATGCTATCAGGAAGACACAACCATTAGTCCCTTAAATAGGCATCTCTATATGTCACTTATTATCATAGCTGACTTACTTCTAACAATTCACCACGCACAACAGATAGTTCCTTGTCATTATTAGCCGTTCTTGGATAAGTTACTTGAACTATTTTCACACCTCGAGCTCGCATGTCTTCTAACCATCTAGTTTGAGCTCTTTCAAATCTTTCACTTCCCAGTCCACTTGCATTATTACGCTCAATCGAATCGACAGATATGTCACTGCGTGCCGCCATATTATCTGCACGCTCTTTATCCATCCTTGGTGGACTATGAAGCGACAGTGTGTTAAAATCAGGTTCAGATTCGCCTTCCAAACTATGTGAATCATCTCTGAAAAATAAATTAAAATTCAATAGTGATAGAAAAAGTGTATTTATTCAGACTTTATTTAGGTCATTTATGTTATTAACTACTAACCAGTAGCAAATCTTCGACTCTTTTTTAAGTGCTGGGGCACAATTATTTAAAATAATTTCTATTAATTATCTACTTATTTTAATTATTTCGATTTCTTACATTTTACATACTTATTAATACATAAATGAAAAGAGAACCACCAGCCACAGGCGTAACTGGGGACCAATTTCTTTTTTTGAACATTCATATTTTTTGTTTATTAATTTGTCTTGGACATTTTTCTATACCCTTCTGTCTTCTACTTAAAGTTTGTATATTATTATTTATAATAAATATAAATTTACATTAATATGTAAATATTATTAACACACACACACACACACACACACATATATATATATATATTTAAATCAACAAATTAAAACTTTATTTATTAAAAATTGTTTGCCTTAAATTATATTTTCAATACATCAAAATTCTTAAACAAATTGGACAGCATTTATTTCAATATTGAAAATAGCTAAATTTAAGAAACAGCATTTCTGCATACTTGTTTATAGCTAATTTTTGTGACTTATTATCCAACATGAATTTTTAAGAGGCTATGAACCTAGTCTCTACTTAGTTGTGTCAATGCGGTCCCAGCAAAAACTACTCTAACTTCCTTTAAATTGGATATCAACTACTATTAATTAAACATTATTAACAACTCAAATTTCTTTAAAAAATAACAAATGAACATACCTATCATCTGGTCCAAATTGTTCTTGATGATGGCCAGAATAATTACCACCAGTATTAAACGTATACTGTGGTCTAATGCCCATCATAGCTGACTGCTCGTGTTCATATTCAAAATAGTCACTGCTATCATCACCTACACCAGCGTGCTCTCGATCACGATGGTGATATAAAGTGTCTCGCAATTCTCCCTAAAACAGATCATGATTAGTATTAAAAAAAACAATCAATAAATCGATATTTAAATATTTTTTTTAATAATTTTGTTTAACGTTTACTTCAGGGTTTGAATTTTTAATTTCATCTCTTGATTTCTTTGATTCAATTGCAGTGGTAGTCGGAACATTGGTTAAATGATCATCAGAAACTGGAATCGGATACTCTGGGGACCACCCATCCATAAAAATTGGATGGTAAGGAGCCGCATATCCTTTCCATTGCTCTCTATCAAAAATGATTTTTATAATTAATTATAAGATTGTAAAATGTTAGAAAAATGCTATAATTAAATAATAAATGATATTATGATAACATAATATAGGTAATTTAAAATGTTAAAAATACCTTGGTATAAGCCAAGCATCGCCTAAAGAATGCCATAGTTCTGTTTCTTTACTGGTTACACAGTTCATCAAGAGATTAATTGCATCCCTTGTAAGTAAAGGTGATACAACTCTGGACGGAATGTTTGGTTTATATTGAGTGTCATGAGAAGCGTCAACAATCAATGCCAATGGAGTGAACAAGAAATGTACAAGTTCTGGAGCATTTGGGTCGTGAATGTGGGCTTTTAATTTAGCCTAAAAAATAACAATTAATAATAATCATTTATTTTTATCATTTAGATGTAAGATTTTTTTTCATCTATAATCTATTACATAATCATGCATTTACCAAAAGATTAAATGACAGTTTGAATTTTTGAAAGATATCAATGAACTCAATTTCTGGAGGTGGTTTAGCTCGCATTGTAAGCATTCCGTCACCTATGTCCTTCTTTTTAGATTTACGATTCCTTTGTATAAAATAGAATTACGATTAGTAAGATTACAAACAATATTAATAAATAACAATTATGAAATTACCTTCTTCGGCGTTCCAGTTCACGAGATGCAGCAGCTGCATGTTGTAACCTTGCAATAAATTTTTCAATATCATCAAAGCAGTGATTCAGTACTATAACATCTCTCTCATATTTTTCACTAGATGTTGAACTTGTTTCATCATCGACTCGAGTGATATTATCAGAGTCTGAAATTTGAAATAAATATCTCAAAGTATTGTACATATGTCAAATAAAAACTAACCATTATTCAAATATGAAACATTTTATAACAAGATATAAATTATACAATATAATAAAATACTTGATTGATAAAATTATTTAAACATTAAAAAAAATACTAACGATGAGCAACAGCATTAAAAACAGACACTTGTTCTCGCACACTAACACCATTTGATGGTGGATTTGGTGGTGGTGTTGGAGGAGGAGGTGGTACATGTCTTGACTTTCTATTAATTCCTTTTCCGGACCTCAGCAGTTTTAGGTCATCAACTAATTCTTGAGCTGGTACGCTTTGGCTCTAAAACAGACCAGGATCAAAAAATTAAAAACTAACCTGATATTGTTTATTTTTGATAACGACGACATTAACAGTTATAACAATTAAAATACTAATAATTAACATTGAAATATATAATAATTACAAGGCCAATATTCATTTAGGTAAAAATAAATGATCAAATTTAAATCCATCTATATATGTACCATTTGAAATTTTAATCTTAGAATGAATATTAATAAATCACCTTGAATAAAAAAAAAAACAAAGCAATTACTAATAGCCTCCTTAAAATACATATATTTTTAAATTTGAAGTATAAATAAAGAATTTGGTAGAACCTTTTGATACATATATGAAAAAATCTCAAAAAATTAATTATTATTTATTTTATATTTAAAAAAAAATAAATTTAAATTATAAACAATTATATTTGAAGAACAATAAATATTCTTTTTGTGGCATCGTGGAACAAGTTAGTTCCAAATTTCAATAGTTGTATTCCTAAAATATTATGTAAAAAAAAAATTTTCAAAGAACTATTGTTATATGTATTGTATTACTTATATAATTACATTTATTTCTTTAGAAATGCTAAATAACATATAAAATACTAAATATATAACCTCTTTTCTCTTACTTGAAATATGTGCATCTCCGATCGTGAATCAACTTGACCAACTACGAACACTAGAATATTATTATAAATTTCCATTGGATCGTTACTTGTAAAAGCAGTCGGTTCTTTTACTAATGAAATCGGAAATCGTTCCATTACAACCTAAACCAAAAATATACCTGGTGTAATTTATTTAAAAAAATAATTTAAACATAATTCAACATCAATGTGTTTTTACTTACACCTGTTTCAAAATCCATTATCAACACCCAAGATTGATCGAGACGCAGTTGCATTTTTTGTGACCAAATACCATTTGATTTTTCAAGCTGCAAAAGTCTCCTCATGCCATCTGCTGGGTAAACTATACCAGTACTTTTTGAAACCGTAAATGTGGCTAAATGTTCGATCACATAAGTTGGGGCTGAATTATTTTCATCGCCATTCCTCTCCTCGCCAGCGATACTACTTTGCTGACCTCCGTCTTCGAAATTTAAACAAAAATAATTAATTCAAGTATTCTAAATACTACATTTTTAAATTATTAGTATGATCGTTTGTCACCTGTTGAGTATCCATTTGAATTAACGCTGTTTCGATGATACGGCATTATTGGTTTTTCGTTAAGCTCTCTGTAATATAAATGTAGTTTTGATATTTGTTAGGAATACATAACATTATGAAATATACCTCTTGCTATTATTTCCTGGTTGTTGCATCGACATATCTTTCAATCCAGGCATTTCTTAAGACAATAAATTGAGGCAACATCTAAGCCTAAAATAAAACATACATAAATTATTTATTTTTTATAAGGTCGGTTAAGTACGATATAACTAATATTTTTTTAGATTAATACATTTAAATGAATTATAATAATATTTATACACTATGTTGTCAAAATGTAATGTTATAGTCTTATAAATATAGGTTTATTATAGGTTATAAATTTATAATATTTTTACAATTGCCTAAATAATACACGAACAGAAATGTAGAATATTAATTTACCGTAGTAAGACCTATGTAATATACAACCGGAATAACGTGAAAATTTGTCTTTTATGAAAAAGTGTTACGGTCCCGGCGAGCCTAAAATACTTTTTAAATTCCTACATCGTTCCTTGAATATTATTGAACATGAAACTTGTCTAACGTAGAAATGGAAACGATATTTACAATTCATACATCAATTCAACTAGTAGGTATATCACGGAAATTAGATATTATTATTAGAAAATAATTTGACTAGTGAGCGATTTATAAGTGCTAGAGCAAAAAATGTATCTATTTTTGAACCAATTATACAGACTAAATCACCTCAAGTTGCTAAAAAAAAACTGTCAAATGCAGTATTTAAAGACTTGAGTGGATAGCTGGTTGGAGAGTTTTAATAGTCGACATGATATTGTTTGCAAGCATAAGATTATCGTTGAGCTAAAAGTGTAGACGTAAAAAACTTTATGAATATAAGGTAAAATTAAAATCAGTTGCTGGAGGATATGAACCTAAAAATATTTATAATTGTTACTAAACGGGTTTATTCTAATCTGTTTAAAAATGTCTGCTTTACTTTTTAATCTATAGGAATTTATAGATTCATATCTATATCTATATAATTATATCATACATTGCTAAATATTTTGTTTTTTGTAATGTTTAAAATGATTTTTGGAAATTATTTATAATAGGTACTTATCCAGTAGGTGCATAAATATATATTAGTACATATAAATTATTAGATTGTATCTATGCGTTTATTAGGTACTCGTGTTTTTAGAATTTTCAGAAATATATATTTAATTATAATTTATAATAACTGTTAAAATATTCACATGTATATCGTACACGAATTACGAATGTACACGTGTTTTACTAAATGTATATTTTGTTATGTTATGTATTTATGCCAAACCAAAATTAACAAAACTGTTTATTTTTTTAAGATTTAAAATTACTATTTACTAATAAATATAATTATTTAAAGGTATAAGATTATAGCTGCCAAAAAATATAATTATATTTACAAGTTGTTTGTCGTATCATTTAATCTACATTTACCAAACTTATAGAAGAGAAAGTAAATTAAGAAATTGAATACACAAGACATAATTGGTAAGTTTGGCTAAAATTAGTTGGGCAATAAAAGTACATAATGTATCTCAGATATGATAGGTACTCGAAGTAGCCAATTTACAGGCCCAGATTTAAGTATACAAGTGCAATTGTGCGTTTAGCCTCAAAAATTTAAGACTCCATATTTTAAATGTCCTTAATAAAATACAACAAACCTAATGACAGTTACTATCGTATTATAATAATAAGAATAACTAATAACAGCAGCTATCATAATTACAATTATTTAGATATGCACTTAAATTACTATAGGTATGTAATTAAATATAATAATTCTTATCAAAAAATCATTCTCCCTACTCGAATGGGTACAAATGCACAAATTAGACTCTTCGTGGTAGTGGATTCTGCTAATACAATTTACAATAACAGAATCCATATTTTATTATATTCTCATTTGTCGTATAATCCTCGGACCTATTACAACCGAACTTCCTTCTATAATTTAGAATAATAGAATGTAGTTTCGATTTTCTAGTTAGAGTAGTACGAAAGAAATTATATACCTCCGATATAATTTCGATTATTACAACAAATAGGTATATTATAAAATACATTTTTCAAAAATATTTAATTAATTTTTTTCTTTAATACATCAATTTCTTATCAGTTGTATTAATGTAAGAAAACAATGTTTAATATACCAATAAGCTATAATTATTATTTTTTCCAAATAATTAGTATATAGTTAGCCGAAAAATATAAAGTTTAAAATATATTTTAGATTTATAAATTAATAATAATCATTTAAATTTTCAACTATAGAAAAAGAAGAAAATCAATAATTGATTTATAAATTTTAATTTATAAATTATTTATAAATGTTATTCAAATATTCAAAAAGGTATAATTTATAAAATTATAAATAATGCAAAATAATACATATTCAATAGTAGTATAGAAGTGAGTATAATTTTTTAAAGTTAAATTTTAATAAAAAATAATAAATCATTCTTATTTAGTTATCACTCAGTATGTTTAACATTAATCATAAATATAATTTAGTGTGTAAAAACCTATATAAATCTAACACGTCTATAAATAGCCAACAATTGCAAAAAAAAAATTAACATTTTATGATCATATAATTCAAACTGATCGGTGAACATTTTAAAATTATAAATAAATAACTGTTTTAGATAGTTTTTTCTAATAAATAAATAAATATTTCATACGCATTTATTTTAAATATTGAAAAATCAAAAAATTACCTCTCAAAAGTACCAATAAGATTAAATATTTACCTACACTAGAAAATGGCTAAGTACACAAATGACAAATACCGATAGGATCAAATCTTTTGTTAAAAAAGTCGTTTACAGAAAAAAAACATAATTGTAAAACCACTAGTTCCCTGCTTGCTCCGCTCCGAACCACAATAAACAGGTTTCATATTTTAATTTTTAAACTTTAATTATTTAATAATCAATATAGATCCTTACATTTATGAAATCGATTTTTCAGCTATACCTACTATATATAACTATATTATTATTTTTTTTTTTCATAAAACAGCGACACTCGGGGAATGGGGAAACTACTTTCGCATTATTCAGACAACCGGCCTTGTTTAGTGTTCGAATCCATTCGTTATATTGTCTATTAACAATTATACATTTAACTGCAACTCCAATAATAATACATTAAATATTAATACTTAACTATATAGTATCTAATTCTTTCACTTTCTTTAACATTGTGGCACTTATAAGTTTTCTTGAAATTTAGATTTAATACCTACACCAACTATTTCGGTACAAAATTTATAAATTCAATGTTTTAAAATTGTAATATTTGGTATAGCTGTATCGATATAAGTCTTTGAGTCTTTCATTAATAAAAACATTCATTTTTTTTTCTTTAAATGCATATGTAGGTATTTACTATTTAGTATTCCAACGCCCATTAACACTATTATATTATACCTACCTGCCTATCGTAATCGTATATCTAAGAGAATGTGTAATTGGCATGCCGTTTACTATCGTCACCCATCCGGAATGTAGCTACGCTTGACACGGTTCAACTCTAAACCTGGAATACATATTATTATGTCTGTACTCTGCGTCTCTGCAGTAGGTATATAACCAGTTGGCCGCTGTGCTATGCAGGTTATCTACGTATACGTCTGGCGTACCTATACATCTAGTTTATGATAATATTTTGAAATACGATTTTCTTTCAAAATCTCGGGTATAAAATATATATTAATATATTTTCTGTAAATTATTCCATGATATATAAAGCAAGCTAATTTTAAATTACAAATTAAACTGAACAAAATAGTAATACATATATAATATTATAGTATTATGTATTTATTAATTATTATATTTTATACTAATGTATATGTCATGTTAGTTCATAATTCAATAAATCTATAACTAGATAGGTAAGTATCTAGTATCTATAGAGTTATAGCTTAAATTTATAATTTGATTCTATTATGACAAATAATAAAATATAAACATCAAAATATAATACCTATCACACACTGGGTGATTTAAACTATATTGGTATAAACATAAATTAAATAACTAACAAGCATGTAAACAACATTTTTTATAATAATTATCGATAATTATTTGTACCTACTTAGCGTTATTATAGACTTATTGTTGTTTCAAGTTAATGGAAATTTACTGAACACGAAAAAATAAACAGATGCTTATAAATGTTCTTCACGGATTAGCTCGCATTTGTCACGTACAGATTAAAAACAGGCATGCAACTGAATATTGATTGATAAAATATAAAATAACGGTAGTCACAGTGTTCTGTTAAATGCTATATAGGTATCAGTGTTATGAATAAAATTTTTAAAAATATGCAATGAATGTTACTATATAATAGTAGGTAGCGTATTGCCGTATTGGTATAATGGTATATGTAATAACATACCGAATACTAGATACCTAGTTTGTACTTTAAGAGATGGGTCAACTATATAAAAAAACAGGCTCATGTATTTTAAATCAATATAATTCATAGATAAAAATATGTATAAAAATTACACCAGTTATAAATTACACGTTAAATATTATTATTTTTAATTCCGTATTATAAATATGGGTAATTACTATGCATCGTACATATACATACATATATTAGTTTTGTTCTAACACTTGTATAAATAGAGATAATATAAAAACATGGTGATAATTTTATATTTGATTTTTTTTCTAAATAAAATCGTAAAATTGAGTCACATTTATGAAGTACAATACCTATATTATTATTACCCATATATTATGTTTGTTTTTATTTCGCTGTTATAGGCATATTATTCTTTTTTTTTGTTAATGACGTTTTTATTTTCAAAAATTATCATGATTAAATAAGCTTTTTAAAAGCTCACCGGTTCCTAACATATTATAACATGCAACATAATAAGTGCCTAGTTTAACCGTTTGTTGGAATACTTTATAACACTCGTATTCTTATGCAGCGTTGTGCCATTATATTTTTTTTTCTGAATGCGTTGCCAATACATTCCTGTGCGGTCGTATTAAATCAGAGGTCATTACCATTTCATTACATTTAATCGATCTATGACATCACACCTACGACATACCTAGTTTATTGAAAGGCTAAACCTTTAGGTTAAAGTTAAGGAAATTAATAAGACTTTAATGCATACAGGAATAAAATTTAATAACAATTAATAGTAGACATAATCAAATACACCATCGTATTTTAAATAGGTAGTATAAGTAGAATTTACCAGCGTGGTGTGCCTATAGCATGTAAATCAAACATATAATTTACCAACGTTTGTGATTTTTGCATGATGTGATTTATATGTTGTATCCAGTTTTATATATTTTAATGTTAACATATAATATAGATAGTATAAATATACAATTAACATAACTCTATGTATAGCTTATCGTAATTATCTAATATTTTAACCGCCAGCATTCGGAATATGAAATTAATTGAAAGTTGTGAACGAACGCCCAACGGATGATATTGATGAGGATGATGGAGGATTAGAGACTAAAGTAAATCATAAAGAGAAATCGTTATCGTAAAAGTGTTTCTTATCGAAATTTATTCGTCTCCCCGTTCAACAAGCTTTTCGGTTCTTGGATTTTTTTGTCGAATAGCATAAATTAGCAATTAATAATATACCTAACCTAACCTAGTTAAATATACTATATATTGTAGATTTTAAAAAACTAACTTTCATTTAATTGATTGGTGTTTGAGGCTTAAATGAATTTAAAGGTTGTTGATTGTGTTTGATAATGTCATAATAATAATATATTTGTTATAAAATTTAACAACTAAAATAATTTATCATGCTATAGAAGTAGGTAGATGTACCTAACCTAACCTACCTAAATGTTTCGAGTTTATTTTACTATCTCGATAATCAATTTTAATTTATTATCTTAAATAACTTATATTTTTAAAAATAATTTTAAATTTTTATAATTGAAATATTTAACGACTTATTATTTTATATTGTATTATGATGTAGCTGCCTATATTTTTAGTATAAAAAAATGTCTTGTTTTCACTTTTGATACATTTACATAATAAATTACAAATCAATTATGATTTCAAATAATATATAATTTTAGTTAGTTATCTAAAAATTCAACAATAATTCTATAATCATTAATCAAATTACTTTTAAAATAAGATAGGTATTGTAAATCGCTGAAAATAATGTAACAACTAATAAGTCTCAGGTATCAAAGTTTAAAAACTAAGAAATACTATTTATAGTAGTATATAAACTTATGACTATGAGTTATGACTGGATCACTAATCAGTATGAAATATTGAGTAAATTTCGTATAAATATGATAACTTAAATAGTTTTGGACGACTTTGTTTCACTAGTTTACACGTCATATTGTAGTTAAAGTAGGTTTTATAAAATAGAAGCGCGAGTAAAATACAATAAGTGTTAAATATATTTTATACATAGTCAAGATCATCAAATTTTAAATTGATTAAATTCGTCTAATATAGGTACCTACCTATAATATATAAATATTGATATTAATACTTTTTTAAGAAATTCTATGCTGCAATTTATCCAGATATCCTATAGGTATCATTTTAATCTGTATGTTATGATCAGTTGCTTAATCACTTAATCTTATGTTTATAATTGTTGTGCTTTTAAAATTAAATTAAAAGGAATCGATGAAATAAGGAAAAGGGTAGTTTCTTCACAAATAATGTATTAATACACCCGCTTTAGTTTATTTACAAAACGATATATAGATATTATTTTCTCGAAAATGAATTTATAATAATCTACCTATAGAGATAAATACCATACCTACTTAATAAATAATACCTAAACTGTGATATAGATTAATATTTGGTACAGGTTTTTATTAATAAAATTCCATAAATCACAGAGGAATGTACAGAATACAATTTCATTATTTCCAATTCTCGTCACTTAATAATTGTATATACCTACTGTAATATAATATCAATTAATCATTTATAAAAAATACAAATTAAACTTTTTGTCTTATAATTATTATTTATTTGTAGCTATGACTCCCTGACGAGGAATTTCTATTGCGTCTACTTTAAACAATTTCATAATATATAATAACGCAATTAAATAGTTTAATAATAACAAAAAAAAAACAAAAATAATTGTATAATGTTAATGTTTTGTCCCCGGAGAAATTTCATTATGCTATTTGTAGATAGCAAATTCAATCGACTCATTAATTCAACAGGCCAAGTCCAGCTCTAGTCAATAAAGCGCGAGAACGAAATGAACATTATAATATATTATACAGTTCTTCGCGTTATACAGTATATAACTATATAAGTACAGCTTGGTAAAAATAAACATTTCCATTTTATCCTCGACATACTGCGGGATAATATGATAATGAATCCATACGATATACAAACACATTCACATTCACCCGAGTAGGAGATTTATTTACCTATATCCGAGGGCTATTTGGACCGATTAGTATATATTATGATACATTTATACGTATAATTGAACATATTATAATTTGTAGATATGTAGCATATCGACGAATGGTAATTAAATTTAAGGTTAGATGTTTCGTGGCGTAATATATTATACGTATGCCTATGCAAATGGTCTTCATACTATAATAGCCACGTAGGTATCTACTAATAAAACAAGCAAATAGTACTAAAAAAACAGGTTAGATACGTAAAAAAATCAAAATTTTGCTTAAATTATATATTAAAACCAAAATTAGAACAACAATAATTATCAAATAAATTATCCACTTGATCATCATAGATTAATCTACCTATAAATATTTAATCTACATAACTATATTGTTTTGGAGCTGGTATTTAAATAATTAATGTCAATACCTATCTACCAGGGAAATCCAAAAAATAATGTTCTTAAAAAAAATAGTTATAGTTTTGTGGTTATGTTTATATGAACATTTTATAATTTTTATATACTTTTAGTATCTTCTTATATTAGTTTAAAAATTTAATATTATTAGTACATAAATAGATAAATCACCCTATATTGGCTATAGGTATTCACAGAGGGTATATTTTGCATCGCAACAAATGACTACCAGCTACCTATATTATATAGAATATAGATATGTATACCTAAATATTTAATACCGAACGATAAATATTAAATATAGTGACATATTATTAAAATTATTATTATCAAGCCACACGGAATGAGTAAATAACAACATAATACTGGATACTGAAGGTCATCAAAATGCCACACCTATATGTGCACGGATCGTTTTGACATTCCAGAACGTTTTTCACTACCACATAATGCATACCTATATAATATATACATCGCAACTTGAATGCATGAATACAAAATTACATTGTATGGCCATATGGGAATAAATAAACATGTAGCTGGATATATAATACATATATATATATATTTAATATAGTATTAATTAGTGATAACAATAATATGCGTATTGGGTATAGCCACGATTAGGTATTTACTACGCAATCTGTGCCATTAGTCACTACATTTGTCCTACGTCACGTTTTCGCATAAATAATCACGGTGTGTACATTTAATATATAATGTATTATGTATATATTATAATCGGTTCTTTGTTTATGTGTAAGTATATACCAAATCACGTACACACAAGTTACAGGTTAATTTTGATTATTCCGAGCAGACAAAAATCGATTATTTGCCCGCCATAGCCAGTGCAGCAAGTCGTGGGTTAATTAACTTATAAAGTTATAAGTAAATAATTTAGGTATCTATTAGATCTGGAATACCGTCATAATATTATACAATATGAACTCTTTAAAACTCTTATCTCTTGAACCAGAATCGAAAAAGCCGAATCGTTGGAATTTCGAAGCAACGCCGAGCAGACACGTTTATGAAATAATAATAATAACACCGTTGAAGTCTCCGAGTAGGTTTTCACGATCGAGCACGCATACTCGTATGGACACATACTTATTATTTTATAAAATGAATACGATATTTTTGACTAATCTCGGCGTCCCAGGCAATATATAAGCTATTGGCGGTTACGATTCGGCTTGAGATGGTTTTCATCACATACATGGTACCAATAATATCTGTAGGTAATAAAGGTACCTAGCGGATTAATAATAGGTGTTACACCAGTTGTATTGTAGATACGTCTAATCTGGGTGAATATATAAATATATCGGTGTGTATATATATAATATATATATAATACATAATCGTGTACTGACATACTCCAGTGAAAGGAACACTGCTACAATATTGTTGCAGAAATCTGTGGTAGGTAAGTACAGCAGACGTAGTCTATCGAGACGGAATATATAATACCTATGGTATCTAGTATTTACGTAGCTATAGGTCTGTCCGACTACTCTAATAATATAATATTTATATTTATAAATTATTTTATCAATTTTCTGTACAAAATGTAATGAATTAATAAATAAGATTTTCGTCAAAAAATAACACGAAACTCTATAATTTTTAAAACCTAGGTACATCGAAATACGTTTGCTACCAAATTATAATATTATACATTTTTAACCGATTTACGTACATAATTTATATTTTATATTATAATACATTAATACCCATAACCTATCGCAATCCACAAGCAGTGGTGGATCTAACATTTTGATTTACTATTTGGAATTTATTTAAATATGACAAATTATATAAAAGTTATAATATAAGTTGCAATGTCTGATATTATAAATAAAAGTCTAAAAACCATTAAATCAACCACAGATTATTTAGACAGATTCCCGAGTTGTACATACCTCGATAGCAACGACCAGCAGCGGTGACGAGACGAACATGTGTGAGCAGGTAGATATTTGCTATAAATCTGGATCAATAAATCAGTTGTGAAGACACACACCTCGAGCTGCTACGACAATTATTACAATTATAAATATTTTTATGTGTGTCCACGGGTGTAGTGCCAATTCGTTGTCGTCGTTACGCCGTTGACGCTGATGATGATGCGCGATGTTGCTCTCAGATCTTTTCGGTCCACAAATTTCCCAGACGACTGCGGAGAAATGCGGTACACAATTTGCAACACTATTATTTAGTATACCATTTGCGGCGAGGATACTTGAGATTTTATATTTTATATTTAACGTCTGTCCTCCTTGGGCAGGCGGACGGCGCGGATGGGTGCGAGAGTGAGAGAGAGAGAGAGAGTGAGAGAGAGAGAGAGAGAGTGGGTGAGTGAGTGAGAGAGAGCGCGCACGGCTGTATTGTTTATATCAACTATAATATAATACCTACCTGGCTGGCTACCTATGCAATATAATAGGTACGCGATCAATAATATGATAATATTATATCGACCGCAGTCGACGGAATAATAACGAACGATATACGCGCCGCGGGTCGGAATAATAATAATAATACGTATGTCTCTTGGCACACGACACTGGTGCCAATGATCGACGATGAGGACGATATGGGCAAGACGAATGTACCAATAGTATGAGTGGCGTACGACACGAGAGATTCCGGCGGATTCGGCGACTGTACTGACACGGGAAAAGAGAAACACGCACGGCGGCGGCGGCGGTGGAGAAAACACAAAAACGCGAAACGCGAAACGTCGAACGTCGGCGTGTGCGTGTGCGTGTGCGCGCTGTTGCAGCGGTTGTGAAAGCCGCTCGCGACCGTCTCCGTCGGAGTGTGTTTTGTGTATTATACCTGTACGGCTCCTCCGGGCTCCGAGTAGTACGAGTGCAACGACGACGACTATGGCTATGATGACTGTGATGACTATGACGATGACGACGATGATGAATAATAATAATAATACGTACCAACAGCACTGCGCGATACGCGACCGACGAGAACAGGTGCCCGTCCGCCCCCCCCCTCCCCCTACAACCGTTGTTGACGTCGTAGCACGCTCGACTCTGGTTACTGGTTAGTACCTGGCGGTGAGCAGCCGCGTTACAATACAAAATATATTGCATTATTATTGTGATGTTATATACGTAGAGGTACCTCAACCAGGCACCTGCAGCTGCAGCTGGCTCTATTATATCCGTAACCTACCCGTCGACCGATAATTTTTTGTTTTTATTATTATTATTAATCTATTTATTTATTTCATGTTCTGCTCGGATGATAGTACCTACTGGCCCTGCCACATTGTGACGTGTGTGGCACATATTAACACACCGTCGCATATGGACATATTAGACAGTAGGAAATAAATATGTACCAAAAAAGAATCAGACCGTGTATATTACGAAGACATTTCACCGGCGTTTTAAGGGGCTTTATGCAAGACATTTTAACAAAAATTAAAACTTGTCATAGATTCTAAGCGAAGCGATAAATGTTTATTGGTTTTACAAATGCACAATGATGTGTACACTTGTCAGGTGTCTCTATACAGAAGAAAAAATGGTTCAATATTAAGACAAGATTTATGGTGACAAATTGGATTTACGCGGTACTTTGGAGTGGGTGGCCAAACGTAAAAATTCCAAGTACTTTTTAAAATAATCGGAAAAACAAAAAACGAATTACAGAAATATATTTCAATTTCAAAACACCCGTTATTTGATGTAATATGACATATTTTTAAGTCCATTTTAAACCATGGCAAATAAGTAGGTATCCGCTCTGCTATAGGTAAACAGTAGGTGTCGAATGTGTCTCGTAAATATATTGAATAATTTACTTGGCGGGACGCATATTAAACTTTATTGAAAAAACAAACATTTTATACAAATTTTTAATTGTATAATATATATAATTATAAAACATCAATAATACTTATTCGATTACAGTTTATCAAAAGATAAAAAGACAATCAACATAATGTATAGTACTCTCTAATAGTCTAATACATAGTCGTAACTCACAAAATTAAATTTGTATATTTTTTTTAAATTTTTTTTTTTAATAATTTAATTTTTACCATTTATTGTTCATTAATACCTATACCCATTGATGGCGCGGACCATAAAAAAATGAGCCATGGGCCGCGTGTTTGACTGTCAGCAGGAGTAAGCCATTTTAATGGATACGTGTTAAATTCAATAGTAAATCATTACGTACGAAAAACGATTCTAAGAGAAACGGTCTAGCCTATATTACTAGGTATGTTTCATGCTATATTAATTATAGGTATTGCTTCTACAGTAATTTATTTATTACTATTAATAATATACGGTAGATAGGTTGAAATAATTGTTACCAAAAACATTGCATATTTACATTTGTTTTCATCATTAATATTCAATTATTAAAATAGCATAAATGTATATCATACAACCTATTACCTAATATGTTTTCAACTTTTAAGTCAATACCGGCTTACTGTATAAAATGGTATGAATGGGTTCGTGAATCGTGATATAAACAAATAAAAGCGCATACGATTATTCAAAAAGTTTTGAAAAAAATCATTGTGCAGATCTATATATATAAAAATGGAACCAAAAATGTATAACAATTCATTAATTGAGAACGGCTGGGCCGATTTCGCTTAATTTTTTTTTCAATTGTTCGTAATTTCCAGGAGATGGTTTTTACGAAAGAAAACCCAATCCCGGGAGGTGCTTAAACAGGGATTTTGAGATTTACGATAAAAATATTTGTTTATAAATGGTTGCTATACCACCAATCTCTGTTTATTTATAAGGTTGTTAATGGTTACATATTTATAACTATTATAATTAGTAAGAATACATTATCATATACATATTTTTGTAAATAAATTTATTGAAAAAAAACAAATCTTCGGCACGGGCAACCATCGCAATGTTTTTTTATATTCAATTCTGATTTCACTCAATTACGCATTTCATGGGGTCCGCAATCCACCGCAGGTGGATTGCCTACCTAATAATTTACTACTCGCATATTGTCCGTGATCTAATGCAGTGGATTGCCTACCTAGGTGATTTAAATGCATATAAATCACTTCAGGTTAATCTTAACTTAATATTTGGCTCAGGCAAAGCTGTGTGGGACAGCTAGTAAAATATAATAATATTTTTTTTTTTTGTTTTTATTTCTATAATTTACAATCTGTTACAGAATAGAACAATGAGTAAAAGTGATGAAAGAATAGTGGCTTGAGTGAAACACAGATTAAAGAAACCTTTCAGCAAAGGCACTTTGACAGTTACTTATGTACATAAATATATGGGTTTACAATAGTGTTATATTACAGTTAAAGTTTTTAGGTTAGAAGGTCCTGACACCACCGCCTTTTTAGCCTTTTCCTGGGGTTATCAGGTATATTTGCTGACGCAAGACCTTTGATTAAGGGTGTGATTTTGAATATTTAAATTGAATTGCCTGTAAAAAGTTCTAGCTACGTCAAGGATGGGTGGGATGGCAAGGTCATTGTGTAGGGTCTGATTAGATACATAAAAAGGTGCTTTTGTAATAGCACGAAATGTTTTTGATTGGAAACGCTGTATGCGGTTAATGTTTGAGATTTTTGCGGAACCCCATAACTGGATTCCGTACGTCCACATTGGTTTAAGGTAAAGTTTGTATATTAGTAGCTTGGTAGGTAAACTCAAATGGCTGGAAGTTAGGAGAGAGCGGAGAAGACGGAAACGATTGTTTAAGGACAGTAATTTATCACGGAGATGAGGAGACCAGGTAAGGCGTTGGTCAATAGTAATGCCTAGATAGCGAGTGCTCACTGCAATTGACAGAGTATGTTCATTGAGGGCGATAGGTGGGCATTTTCCCTTTCTAAGGGTGAAGGTACAGTGTGTCGATTTTGATTCATTTATTTTTACTCCCCACTTCTTATACCATTTTTCAAGAAGTGAGAGATGTTCTTGGATGAGTGCCGAGGAAACAGTAGGATTATGGCTGGTGGCTATGAGTGCTTTGTCGTCAGCAAAGTCAGCTGAGAGACTTGTGAGTAGTGTGGGGTGGTCGTATAGGAAAATATTAAATAGTAAGGGAGCAGTGACTGCGCCTTGAGGGACTCCTGCTTGGATTGGTTTTGGAGAAGAGGTGGCTGAGTCATAACGTACAGAGAAGAAGCGATCTTCTAAGTAGGACTTTATTAAAAGGTAGTAATTAGATAGTAGGATGATTTTCAATTTGAATAGCAGACCTGCATGCTAAACTCGGTCGAACACTTGAGAACCATCTAAGAAGGCCTCAGTGCAATATTGTTTTTCTTCTAGAGAATAAGATATTTTATCAACTATTCGATGAATTTGATGGACTGTAGAGTGCTTGCTGCGGAAGCCAAATTGCGAGTCGGGTAGGACTTTTGTTTCATCGATAATATTTAGAATTCTTTTAATTAGAATTTTTTCAAATAGTTTAGACAGTATTGGGAGTAGACTAATAGGTCTATATGATGACGGAAGGTCAGGTGGTTTTTTTGGTTTGAGAATGAGTATGATAGAGGAGTATTTCCATAGAATAGGGAAGTAGGATAACCGGATCATTGAATTCAATATATAGGTTATTAGAACAATAACTTTTTGCGGAAGCTGCTTTAGTATTTCAGAAGTTATTAAATTGTAGCCAGGGGACTTTTTTCGTGGGAGTTTGGATATGGTGTACTGAACTTCGGCAGGAGAGGTATGTTTTGGCGGAAGGGATATTTGTAATTGTGAGTTGAGAAATTGTTCAACTATATTAATTTTTTCCAGAAGTAGGATGCTATTATGAGGTTGAAAGGTTTCGACGAGGTAGTTTGCAAATATGCTAGCTTTATCCCTGTCAGAGTATACCCATTCACCATTAGTGTTTCGCAGTATAGCTGGAGGATTACGTATACGATTAAGGTGTTTAGTAGCCTTCCAGAGAGAACCGTCTTTTGCGGTGAGTGATTCTAAGTGTTTTGTATAGGATTCATTTCTGTAGTTTGCTATGGTCCGTTTTAGTTTCTGTGCAAGCGCATTGTATTGGGATTTGTCGGAGGGATAATTTATTCTTTGCCATAAGTAGCGAGCACGACGTTTTAGTGATATGAGGTTGCGAATATATAAAGGAAGAATTATGTTAGATGTGCGAGGTTGCGATGGTTTTGCTGATTCCATGCTGAAGATTGTATATTGGATGTGAGAAGATTTACAGCTTCATCAATATCGTTTTTTGTTTTTAGGCGGACTTTTAGACTGGTTTTTTGTAAAATTGACTTATGGAAATTATCCCAGTTGATGTTGGTATGTAACGGTGGCGGGTTATACTGGTTAGGTAGAGGCTGACAGTCTATTGAGAGTAATACAGGGGAGTGGTCTGAGCATGGGGCATGAGTGTTTACAATTGAAGAGTAGAGTGTGGTGGGAATTTTGGTGACAATATGTCTAGTATATCTGGTCGTTTTCTAGGAGATGTTGGCCAGTATGTGGGGTTTGGAGGAGAGATGACTTTTAGGTTTTTGGTTGTTATACTATGCGAGAGTGAAGTACCTCGAGAATTTGAGACCCGGCAACCCCATTGGATATGTTTGGCGTTTATGTCACCACCGACAATAAAGTTGTGGCCAAGAGTATTAATATCAAGGTTAAATTGTTCGGAGGATAATTATGTTTAGGAGGACAGTAAATGGCTGCTATTGAGAGAGGTATATTGTTGACTATTAAGGATACTGCACATGATTGTATATAGTCAGTTTGAAATTCCGGGAGTGGATGTGAAGTGAATGAAGATCTCACATAGACAGCAGCGCCTGCGTGAGCGGTGTTGTCTGGGTGGTTAGTTTGGTACAACCGAAAGCCTGGTAGGTGAAGAAAGTAGTTATTTGTAAAGTGAGTCTCAGAAATGAATCTGATATCAATTCTTTTGTCTTGAAAAGTAAGAAGAAGTTCATCTTTATGATTTTTAAGACCAGTCGCATTCTACGAGAAGATCAGAAGGGAGCTGTTAGTATATGTATTAGTTGTTATGTTTAGCATTAAGAAGATTGGATTGATTTGAAATTACTGTTGTGAGAAGAGAGAGAAGTGGATTGATTATGCACTTAAAGTCATCTATGAACTTAATAAGTTTTCTATATTTACTGGGTGTTGGATATTAGAGAAATTTTGCGGTGGTGCGTACCTGTGTTGGCAGTTGCTTCTGCATATGAATATTTCAATTTGGTCCCTGGAGTTGGGGCTGCTGGGCCTGGAGTCTGTTGGTAGACAGATGGGGGTTGCTGGTTTTCAGATTGTGTTGATTGATGATGCTGATTGTTATGTCTTGAGGTGGGTGAAAAGCGGCGGTGTTGTTGTAGTTCTTTATATATGGCACAGCTTTTGTAGTTGGTTGGGTGGCTGCCATTGCAAAGGGCACATTTTGCCGGTAAGTCTGATGATTTGGAGCAAAGTGATGTTAAGTGATATTCACCACATTTTACACAGCGAGGTGAGTGTGAGCAGTAATCTTTTGTGTGGCCGTACGATTGATAATTTTGACATTGGGGGATTTCACGTCGTTTGTGTGGCTCTTCAACCTTAATTTTTGTATTTAGCAGGGAAGTAATATTGAATATTTCTTTGCTAATAGCTTCAGGAGCGAGATCAACAAAGAATATAGGTAGTGGCATTTTAGTTTGCTGGTGTTTTATATTTACTACTTGTCTTACGGCAAAGCCGATTTCTTCTAGCGCTTCTAATATTTCCATGAGATCGGTAGTGTAGTGAATGTTTTTAATTACTACGCGGATTGATTTGAGGTTGGAAGGTATGGTACTCAGATTCTTGATCTTGTAGGAAGTGTATTAATGTTTTGTAGTTGTCGCTAATGTTTACTTGAATTAGGATAATATTACTAGTATTGTTAGTGGCATAATGTGACAAACTTATCTACGGTCCAAAGGTCATCATAATGACGGTGCCTGAAGGCGCAAGGTATTAAATAAAGTGTAATTAGTCGATGCCATTAATTATATTACTTTTTCCAAGATGTGGTAGCTTTTTTTTGTGATAGCTTGATTTGATGCAATTTTTATAGTAATTTGGTACAAATTACGCAAAAATCCGTTGAGAATTGCGAATAATGATTAAACGTAACTCGGAAACAATAAAATGTACGTGCGCACTGTATCACTGTTCGTGGAGAACTAATATAATAATATACGTAAAAGTTTCAAATCCACACGAAAAATATTTTTGAATTGTAAGATAATAATTAAAATTATTGTTCTTCGTTTAAATATCTAATTTAATGTCCAAATTTTAACTTGAAATGTCTATAAAAAAAATATATATAATTTATATATATATTTTTAGATTTTTTGGTTCCAGTATTAACTACTTATGAGGATCCTTGTCTTAAGTTTTCAAGGCTTAGCTATAATACCAGATATTTAATACATTTTTAACCATAAAATAAATTACAAATGTTCGTGATTTTGATGAATTTTGCCAAAATTTGAACCTCGAATGTTAAAAAAAAATCATGCCTATGTATTTTTCATATTTTTAAATAGCTATTATAACATCTTATGAGGATCCTTATTCCTTGTATTAATAAATTTTAAAGCTTTTTGACTGATTGCAGATGTTTATTAATATTTATACAACAACAAAAAAAAAAAAAAAAAAATGGGAAAATCAAAAATATCAAATATTTATAAATATATAGCTCAAAAAAGAGTCAAAGTATTTTTAAAATTACATCCACATATTGAAAATGTTAAAATAAACATTTGATGACAAAATTCAAGTGTCTACAGTTATTGGCCATGAATAATGAAAATCGTTTGATTAGAAATCGTTATTTTACGCGTAAATACCTACGTATCCAATTTCGTCAACATTTTAACCTTGGACACACAGAAAATATTTATGGAGTTACATTTGACTTTTTTCCTAATTTCACTAATAACTAGGTACTCACGAGGAACGTTTTGTATTACATTATCAATTTTATTAAACAAGTGAAAAATCTTAATCAATTTTGACAAAAACTAGTTTTTTGTAAAAAAGTATAATTTTTTACAAATTTTTTTTTTGTTTTTCCCATTATTTTAAAATATTTTAGGAATTTTTAATTTTGACCGCTTAAAAGACCAACTAGATTCACTTTCTTATCAAAAAATTGTAGGTAGTAGTATTTATTGTCTATATTGTTCATATTGTATACTTCCAGCGTACTAAAAAAAATATTTGTATTATTCATAAACTTATCTTTAGTTATGGAATTGTATTAATGTGGTTTTAGTAGATACCTATTGATTGAATGTACTTGAATCTTTCTTACTGAAATGGTTTTCAGTTAAAAAAATATTTTTCCATTCATTAATTGTTTTTTAATTTAATTTATTCGTCAATAACTTATTATGTTATACAACAAACGTCTGATAAGAAAAAATATACAATAATTGATTTTTCAATGTTGTAATTAACTTATTTGTCAAATATAGATCAAATCAATATATACTCAACAAACAATTTTTTTTAGGTGTTAAACAACATATAAAACATTTAAAACAAATTACAACTAGCCTCAAATAGCAAAGAAATGATGAATTAATGTAATTATCATATTATTTTCATAATGACTAATATTACAAAACCATTACTTTTTCATTATATTTAAGATTCAATAATATTATTATAATATTAAAGTATTATTTTTTGGCCTAGAATATTTCTTCATAATCATGATACTAGGGTAATGTTATTATAACATAATTTATTTATGTAATAATATTATTATATAATATATATTATTAACAATGCAAACAATATTTTAATAATGTTATAATTTTGTAGAAAATTCATCTAAATATATTATTTGCACTATCATATTATATGATCACAAAAATATCATAATAATATTATGTTTAAAATAGGTTATTATATCGTATCAACAAAAAATTCAGAAATTAAAAAATAAACAGATTAAACTCTTTATTTTAATATTAAATTTATTTGTTTATTACAATGAACTACCAATTATGGTATTATTTTTTTTTTAAACGGAATTTTGCCCCAGCAATATATATCTTTATTGGATCTTTAATTTCAGAGTTTGAGTACCTTTTTCCACGAGCATTTTTAAACGCGCGAACGCGTGTGAGTTTAGACGCGCGTTTGATAACAATCAATTGCAGAAGATTAGGACGTTTCCACGGAAAGCAAAACGCGCGTCTCGGTTTACGAACTATACTATAATTTATGCAAAAAGTGTTTAACAATTAGCGCAGGGCCGCAGGGGTTGGTATAATTGGAAAAAAATCGAGAAAATCATGACTGTCGAATTTTTATTAATGAAAATTGTTTATCACGAAAATACAAGTATAGAAAACCGTTTTTTTCGTTTTATAATTTTTTTAACAACTATGGATTCGAGAAACGAATTTATTGACACTGAGTTATTTATTAATGCTGTTGAAAATGAGAATGCTATATGTCATTTAGAAAATAAATATAAAGCGATGACTAGAATGATAACGCGCATAGTTAAATATAAAAACGCGCGAACGCGCGTGAGCTTTAGCTACACGCGCGTTTTAAAAACGCTCGTGGAAAAGGATTCTAAGACATTTCCAAATGTTTTAATTTTTCTTACTGTTTCTATAACAAATAATTATAAAAAACAATTAATAATTGAAATATTAAAATAAGACATAAAAAAAAGTTATACCTATATATATACATATATATATATATATATATATATATTTACTGCAATTCAAGTTTACCATTATATATATATACACACAACATATATTATTATTGTATATATATATATATATATAGTATAAGGGTTCATATTTTTTTATTAAACAAATAAAAATAATATTCTATAATGGTCTACGATTTATACACAATACACATATATATTAAATCTCAAATGTCTACCTAATTCAATCAATTTTAACACAAATAAAACTAGAAACAATAAAAATAAATATTAAAAAAAAATATATATATATAAAAATATTAAAAAAAAATATATATATATATAAATATTAAAAAAAAGAATAGAATTTATATGAATTTACATAGAATTTACGTGGAATTCCACATAAAGTTTATGTGAGTACCATCACACATTGGTATTGTCGGTAACGAGATGGCCGATAAGTCAGCAGATATAGCGACAAAAACCATCTCGCATCCGACAATTACTAACATCAGTAAACGATATCTATACATCCATTAGAAACAAAATAAATATGTTATGGCAAAGTTACTGGGATTCCGTCTAGCCTTCCAACAAATTAAAAAAAATTAAAAAATGTACTAAAAGGTGGCACTATCTCCATAATTTAAATAGATGACAAGAAGTTACTCTAGCCAGAGTGAGAATTGGACACTATTTTTTGACCCATTCATTCTTAATCAGCAAAGATTTATCACCCATATGTAATAAATGCCAAGAAGACTTAACCATCAAACACATCATTCAAGACTGCCCAGATCTCCAAAACATCAGAAACTCCTTATTAATATTCAATAATTTAGATGAAGCTCTTCATGAAGATAACACCATGAAAATTTTAAATTTCCTTACACAAATTAACATTGTAAACAATCTTTGATTAACATGTATACATATTTTAAGACTATTGTAACCTTTGAACATTAATTACTAGCCGTTCCGCCCTGCGTTGCCTGAGCCAAATATTAAGTTGAGATTAACCTGAAATGATTTATATGCATTTAAACCACATAGGTAGACAATCCACTGCATTAGATCACGGACAATATGCGAACAGTAAATTATCAGGTAGGCAATCCACCTGCGGTGGATTGCGGACCCCATGAAGTGCGTTAGTGAGTGAA